>ML278267.1:38117-121459 GCA_005239495.1 Nicotiana undulata
CCCCCCCTCAAACTCTAAAAAAAAAGCATTTTAAAAGGTTTTGCAAAATTTTCTTTTTGTTGTTTGGAACTATATTTAATGGTATCTATGCATAGGCTAACATGAAAAGTATTAGAATCGAAGGATTTTAACTTAAAAGGTAAAATTAATTTATTTTTAGGATACTTTTAACTAAAATTAGATTCTTCAATTCGTATCCACTTAAAATATAATTTCAAATGAGAAAGATTTTACTTATTGAATATTATAATCAAATAAGATTGTCCCAACGTATACCACAAACATACATCAGAACTCTCGTACATGGTCCAATTCATACATTAAAGTTGAGATTGTATTATAAATATTATGGTCATTCAATAAATCTTAGGACCATATGTTTTTTAGATCAGCCATATCTAATACGTAATCTCTCAGCCATGGAAAGAGTTTTAAATTTGTAAATCACAAATAATTAAGAATCAATATATATCAAAAATAAAATTTAAACTTATAGTATTTATACCAATCTATACACTAGACAATCCTAACAAGTATGGTTATGTGCATAAATATAGAAAGAACACTTTCTCCAAAAACGAAAAAAGTAAATAATCAAAACTTAACTACAGAGTTTTACTTTTGCCATAGTAATTTGTTGTGTATAAAAAATAATTCATATAATTAGAACAATTTGCATTTTGTTCGCCGGAAAGAAAATAGACTATTTTGTGTTTGTTAGATGTCCCGGTTTGTATCTTCTATAATGAAGTTGAAAGTAGGTTTTTTTTTAAAGTCGTTTGGTTGGAATACAATTTATATCGGTATAAGTTATGCTGGGATTAGTTATGCTGTGATTGTTGTTTATTCATTGTTTGGTATGTTGTATTAAGAATGACAATTGCATAATTTCTAAGAAGGAGGTATAAATTATACCGGTGCTAATTACCCCACCTTCTGTAAGGTATATGTTATCCCGATGTTAAAATTAACACCAGGATAACTTATACCTAACCAATCTCAACTTTAATGCTAACCAAACAGGATATTAAGGTGATATTAAGTTTTTATACCATCCTTATACCTTTTTATACCTCATACCAAACGACCTTCTTTAGAGGCTATGTATGCTTGCTGAAAATAGAAAATGCACGATAACTTATATAATTAAAGCAATATGATTATACAACTCGAATAATATTTATGTCAAATATATTGAATGATGCTTGAGGAATTCTAGGAGAAAGAGTTTCTTTCTTTTTGAGTTAAAGGATCGACATTAATCAATTTAACAATTCTAAACTTTTATTTTGTAATTCAAACATAACTTTTATTAAAATATTTTTTGTATTTTTTGTAAAATTAATAATAATTTATTGAAACATGGTACATGCGTAACGCGCGTACCCTAAGACTAGTTAGAATAAGAAGTATCTTCCCCTAGACAATGTGAATGAGAACATGACGAAGTTCAGGGTTTGGTTAATTTTTGAAAACAAAAAGTTTTTCTGCAAAAAGAAATATCAACATTTTGCTAAGTAGGTTTTTCAGCTTTTGCATAGAACTGAAATAGTTTTCTTTCTTAACATTTGGCTTGAACAAGAAAAACTGGATGTTTCTAAACTGTTTTCAAATAACTAACACTATCTTTTGAATAGACTAAATTAAGCTAACCCATTAAACGCAATGTTTTAATCCCAAACAAATTGAGACCAACTATAAATTCATGTCACTACGTTTAAACTTGTCTTAGTTCAGTATTATTTAAAAACTAGCTTTTCTAACATTAGAAGTTACGTTGTGTACATTTTATATTGCCATCATATCTTATTTTACGAAGTTGTTTGTAGTCCAAATTCCATGGAGAGACCGAAAGTGGTATACACATTTGTGTTGACTCGTGACTTAATTTTCCAGTCTTATGATGATGATGCCAGTCCTTAAGGTCAATTAATTGACGCATAAAGACTAATTTAACTACTTACCATTCAACTTTCTTTACATCTATATACGGTAGAAATCGATGCTACCCGATTTTATTCTTTGATCGAGATAGAAGTTAGGACGTCGAGTCTGAAATCGAAGTCTCTTTCTAGACCAAGGTCGACATCAATAATCGAGGCTAGAAAGAGATAGGCTCCGAAGTGACGTCGGTATAGCTTAATAACGGAAAGGGCGAGATATCTGCGACAGGTCGAGGATCGTGGCGTGAATCTCGGAATTGATCGATCTACGACGGTTAATCAGTTGTTAATATGATTTCCTACTATAATTAGAAGTGTACCTTATTTAGGACTCCTCTACTACATAAAGAAGGATCCCATTCGTTTGTAATCATCATTATTTACTGATAAAAATACATACACTCGTTATTTTCTTGCTATTTCACTTACTGTTCATCAGAATTGCTCTATCATTTATTGTTCTTACTATTCTACCTCGAGACTGTCTCAAATCGAGGTCGAGATTTTGCTTACATACTGGTTTGATTTATTTTATCGTCTAATTTATCTGTTTAATTCCTTGTTTATCAATTGATACGGGATCAAATCACATATCCTTAAAACCACAATATAAGCTTAATTGTTATCCGAATTTGAGGGTAAATATTGGATCAAATCACATATCCTTAAAACCACAATATAAGTTTAATTGTTATCCGAATTTGAGGGTAAATATTGGATCAAATCACATATCCTTAAAACCACAATATAAGTTTAATTGTTATCCGAATTTGAGGGTAAACAGTTTGGCGCCCACCGTGGGACTAAGGATAATAGTGATTGTTCAGTGCTGATTTTGATAATACACACTATTTTATGCTTGTTCTTGTCAAGTATCTTTGCTTTCTGATTAAAACATGTCCAACTCACAAAATGCACCCACACACAGTGACAATGGCCTCGTATTTCACGGGAAAAACGATAATGTGATTTCTCCAGGAGTCGAGGTGCCACATGTTAATCTCGGAGGAGCACCGGTTGCCAACCAAGTCGATGTCAGTTCGCACATTGCTTTAAATACGGACCTAGGCGTAGATCTCGAAGGGAGTGTATGCATAGAAGGCTGATTTGGTGGCCTAGGTACACAGGGCAGAGGAGACGGAGGAGTCAGCCTCCAAGTGATATTCGAGATGCTTCAGGATCAGAAAGCCGCTATTGCTTAGTTACAAAATCAATACAGCGCTCCGAATGGGGTCGAGCCGGAAATCACTCGCCGTACCGAGCCAGTGCCGGAAAGGTCGAATGGTAACGAATCGGGGACTGATACCGCGATAATGAAAATGCTCGAAGGATCACCAAAAGAATTGAGCCAAGAGAGAAGAAAATCGAAGCTAATGATAAAAAAGTGGAAACATATAACTCACGAGTTCATCAGATACCGGGGGCACCGCCGATCTTGAAAGGGATGGATTCAAAGAAGTTTGTACAAAAGCCATTTCCTCCAAGTGCAGAACCCATTCCAAATCTTTTTCGTATGTCGGACATACCTAAATATAATAGGACGAGTGATCCCAGCGAGCATGTCACCTCCTACACATGCGCCATCAAGGGTAATGATTTAAAAGATGATGAGATCGAATCTGTGTTATTGAAAACGTTCGAAGAGACCCTGTCGAAGGGAGCAATGATTTAGTACCACAACCTACTGCCAAATTCCATCGACCCATTTGCCATGTTAGCAAATTCTTCCGTAAAAGCGCACGCCGGGGCCATAAAGGGTGCGACATGGAAATAAGACGTTTTCAAGGTAAGACATAGGGATAATGAAATGTTGAGGGAATTCATATCCCGATTTCAAATAGAACACATGGAGTTTCCACCGATCACAGATGATTGGGCCGTTCAAGCTTTCACTCAGGGGTTGAATGAATTAAGTTCGATAGCATCACATCAGTATCGAGTATCCGGCTGTAACTTGGGCAGATGTACACAGTCGATACCAATCGAAGATTAGGGTCGAGGATGACCAACTAGGAGCTCCTTCAAATTCCGTACATCCAAATAGGTCAGCGGGCTAAAAATCAGAAGGACATCGACAGGGAGCCAAATTTGAACAAAGATCGATATCAACCGTACACCGCAGATCGAAGGAACAATGGTCCTGGACGTAATTCCGCGCGGAACGATCGAGGAAAGAATATTCGGGGACTTATGAACAAAAGTGGTTATGATAAATACACTGGTCCCAGAGAGGCACCTCGATTATCATAATATAATTTTAGTATCGATGCATCAGACATTGTATCGGCAATTGGAAGGATCAAAGGTACTAGATGGCCCAGACCCATACAGACCGATCCTTCCCAAAGGAACCCCAATTTGATGTGTAAATATCATGGCAAACATGGCCACATGATCAAGGATTGCAGGCAATAAAGGGAGGAGGTAGCTCGTCTATTCAATGAGGGCACCTTCGAGAGTTCCTAGGTGATCGAGCCAAGAGTCATTTTAGAGAAAGGGACGCACACAGAAAAAATGAACAGGAGGAGCCGCAACATGTTATTCATATGATCGTCAGTGAGGTCAACATTCTGCAGGGACCTATATTCAAATGCATTATGGTTCAATCACTAGGGAAAAACGAACCCAATATTATGTGCCAGAAGGCACCGTAACATTCAACGATGAAAAAGTAGAAGGAATTTCTCAGCCCCACAACGACGCTCTGGTAATTTCAATCTTATTAAATAAAGTTCAAGTTAAACGTGTTTTAGTGGCTCCAGGTATCTCGGCAAATACCATCCGATCAAGGGTCGTGGAGAAACTCGGCCTACAAGATCAAATCGTGCGTGCAGCTCGGGTCTTAAATGGCTTCAATATGGCCAGTGAGACAACTAAAGGAGAGATTTTCCTACCGGTGAACGTGGCTAGAACCATTCAAGATACCAAGTTCCACGTAATCGAGGGCCACATGAGATAACACCCTACTTGGAAAGGCCTTGGATCCATAACATGAGTGCAGTCCCTTCAACTTTCCACCAAATGATGAAATTCCCGACGTCGACACGAGGTAAAAATAGTGTAAGGGGAGAAGCATGCTGCAAAAGAAATATTCACAATCGACGAGGTAATGATACGCTCAAATTACACTTTAAAATAGTGTAAAGCGGTCGTTGTCAAATATAATTACCCAACTATGAGTGTAACAACCCGGTCGGTTGTTTTGAGAGTTAGCGCCCCGGTCCCCTAATAACTTCTTTCTCCATGTTTTTATCTATTTATGGGACTTTTCGGAGTGGTTAGTTATGGTTTCCGGAGAGTTTTGCGACACATAGTCCCTATATATGAGTTTAAGCTTTAGAAATCAGACCGTAGTTAGAACTGTGTGAAGATGGGTCCGGAATGGAATTCTGTCTACTCCATTAGCTCCTTTGAGTGATTTCGGGGTTAGGAGCGTGTCCGGAATATGTTTTCGAGGTCTAGTATATTTAGGCTTGAATTGGCAAAAGTTAGAATTTCGGCGATTTCGGCCGAAAGATGATATTTTGATATCGGGCTCGGAATGGAATTTCGAAACTGGCTGTAGCTCTGTAGTGTCATTTATGACCTGTGTGTAAAATTTGAGGTCATTTGGACTAGTTTTGACGTGTTTCAGAATCGGTTGGATTTTGGAAATTTCACAAGTTCTTAGGCTTGAATCCATGTACAATTTGTGATTTTGGTGTTATATGATGTGTTTTGAAGACTCGACTAAGTTCGAATGAGGTATTAGGACTGGTTGGTAGTTTTGGTTGAGGTCCCCGGGGCCTCGGGGGTGTTTCAGATGTTCAACGGGGAAATTTTAGACTTAAACACCAGCTGAAGCATTGCTGGTTCTGGTGTTTCGCACCTGCGGAAGGGGAGACGCAGGTGCGGACACACAGGTGCGGACACGGAGGTGTGCTTAATGATGCGCATGTGCATTTTTCAGCCTAGGCGGCTAGGCTCGCATATGCGGTGAGGAATCCACAAGTGCAGAGCCGCAGATGCGGCCCAGTGACCGCAGGTGCGACCCCCAGTCCATTAATGAATTTCTGCACCTGCGATGCCTTTTCCTCAGGTGCGGTTCAATAAGTCGCAGGTGCGGGATCGCTGGGCAGATAACATATAATTCGAGGGATTCATAGCTTCTAAAAACAGTTTGGAGCTTGGGATTAGGCGATTTTGAGTGGGTTTTTAAGAGAATACTCATTGGTAAAGATTCCTAATCCTATTTCACCTATATATCATTAATCTATAACAATTTCTCCAATCTAATCAAGGAATTTGGGGGAATTTTTTTGAATAATGGGAGAAAAGTTCCCCAACTAGAAATCCGAGAATCTAATGGGAGTTTGATGTCAGATTTCGATGATTCTTGTTCGAGTGTGTTCGTGAGTGATTGCGCGTTCTAAATTGGTAACTTTCACTTGATTCCGAGATGTGGGCCCGGGGGACTTTTTGGGCAATTTTCCTAATTTCGCGTATTAGCTTCAAACTAATTAGCTAGGTTGATTTCTTAAAGTGATATTTATATTGTGCAATTGAATTGAATGGATTTGGGCCATCCGGAGTTGGATACTCGTGGCAAGAACGTGGTTTTGAGTTGAGTAGAGCAGTCGAGGTAAGTGGCTTGCCTAACTCTGTGTGGGGACCTTCCTCTTAGGTTGTTTTGATATAATTGTTGTGTGGGCGCCGTGTACGTGAGGTGACGAGTACGTACACGGGCCATTTCTGCAAAAATGCCACTTTTCTTTCAAAATAGAATGCCTTGTACTTTTATTACATCATTTCTACGTGTTTAATTGTTTATCTTAGATTAGGAAAGCATGCCTATTGTTTCCATATTAAATTGCTTAATTGACACTCTATGCGCCATGTTTAGTTAGTTTTCCCCTGCTTTCCTACCTGTATTTTTGATGTACCATTTGAATCGATGTTTATTGGCATTTACTTCACATTTCATATTTAAATTGAGGACTACAGATGTAATCCGGGAGATCCCCCAGCACTACACATTTAAATTGTGGACTATGGACGTATTCTGGGAAATCCCTCATGTATTGCATATTTAAATTGGGGACTAGGGACGTATTCTGGGAGATCCCCCCTGTACTGCTTATTTATAAATGGAACTATGGGACGGTATCCCGGTAGATTCCATTGTGTGATACGTTGTGCTGAGCTGAGGGCTCCATTTTACTGTCTTATTTCAGCTTAATCACTTTGACTGTTTATTTTGGAACTTGTTTCTTTTCCATACTATTTAAACTGTTTATTTATTAATCTCTTAGAGCCTTAACCTGACCTCGTCACTACTTGACTAGGGTTAGGCTTGGCACTTACTGGGTACCGAATGTGGAGTACTCATGCCCTTTCCTGCATATGTTTTCGTGTGCTAATCTAGGTTGGAGTTCTCAGCCACGTGGCTAGTGGTCCTCGCATCTATTATGAGGAGACCGTAAGGTAATTTTGCCGCGTCCACAGAATCCTTCGAGTCACCTTCTATTCCGGATAGATAGAGATTTCTATGTATTTTTCCTTTCTGTTGTATAGAGCTATTACTGTATAGAAGCTTGTGACTATCATGTGACATTCCGGGTTTTGGGATTTATACTCGTACATGCCGAACGGCTATGTTATGTCTCCTTATATTTTATTTTCCTTTTCTGTCTTACTTTATCGTTTTGATTTAAGATTTTTCCGCAAATTAAGGCTTACCTAGTCGTAGAGACTAGGTGCCGTCATGAGACCTTTCGGAGGGTAAATCGGGTAGTGACAAGTTGGTATCAGAGCGTCTAGGTTCATAGGAGTCACAAGTCACAAGCCGGTTTATTAGAGTCTCGTAGATCGGTGCGGAAACGTCCGTATCTATCTTCGGGAGGCTGTGTATATGTTAAGAACAATCACATTCCTTGGAATTCCTCGTCGTGCTAGTTACTCACATCAAAATTCTAAAACTCTATTTTATTCTTTCTCACAGTTGGTGAGGACCCGCACCGGATGGACCGACGACCAGGCACCCAAGCCCCAAGACAGAGCCGCCAGAAGCAGGGGCAGGGGTAGAGGACGAGCACGCGGTGCAGCCCGAGCACCGGCGAGAGCAGCTACTGAGAAGCCCACAACAGCTCCAGCTGGAGGGCCGGCACAGGAGGTCCCTACTACTACTCCAGCCTTCCAGGAGCTTTGTCTCAGTTCATGAGCATCTTCACCACTCTGACTCAGGAAGGGCTACTCCCGATAGTCCCAGCCACATCTCAGGCCGGGGGAGGGGCACAGACTTCCTCAACCCGTATTCCTGAGTATAGGGTTCATGTTGATCAGGCCCCAGAGTTCATTCCTATGCTCCCAGCGGCTCCGGTTTAGCGTGATGCTAGGGTAGAGGTACAAGAAGTACCACCCACCTATTTTCAGCGACTAGCTTGAGATGACGCTCTGGGTTTTCTTGAGGAGTGTCATCGTATTCTCCGCACTATGGGTATTGTGGAGACAAGTGGGGTTGCTTTCACCGCTTTCTAACTGAGGGGAGCGACTTATCAGTGTTGGGGTGACTATGAGCTAAGTAGTCCGAATAAGGCAGCTTCACTAACTTGGGCTCAGTTCTTAGAGATGTTTTTACTTGAGTTTGTCCCTCAAAGCCTCAGGGATGCTTGGCGTGCAGAGTTTGAGCAGTTGTGCCAGGGTACTATGACTGTGTCGGAGTATGCAGTCTGTTTCAATGACTTGGATTGTCATGCACCGGCCTACGTTGGCACGATCAGAGAGAGTGTCCGATGCTTCATTGAGGAACTCCACCCTGGTATTCGGACCAGTACGACCAGAGAGTTGGAGACGGAAATCACCTACCAGCAGGCAGTGAGTAATGCCCGGAGGATTGAGAGCATGTTTGCTCGGGACAGAGAGGAGAGGGAGGCCAAGAGGTCTCAAGAGACTGGTCACTTTTCGGGAGTTCGTGCACCAGCAACACGCTATGGTAGGGGTTTTGTGAGTCGCCCTGTTCATTCAGCTCTTCCAGCAGCCAGTGGTATTCCAGCTCCTCCTAGACCTCATGAGCCTTATTATGCACCGCCAGTATCTAGTGTGCCTCCTGCTTGAGATGCTATTACCGTCCAGTCCAGCAGGCCAGTTCAGAGTCAACATCAGCTACCACGTCCTCTGAGGGGTTGTTTTGAGTGTGGTGACCCTCGCCACATATTCAGAGATTGACCCAGAGCTAGGAGGGGCGCATCATCTCAGACTTATAAGGCCCCAAGTGCTCCACCGCATCCTTCAGCTATTCTTCCAGACCCAGCTACTGCCCCACATCCTCAGACAACTCGAGGTGGAGGTCGGGAAGGCCGAGGTCGCCCTCGAGGGGGAGGTCAGGCCATGTACTATGCCCTTCTAGCCCATTCAGAGGCCGTCGCTTCAGATTCAGTCATCACAGGTATCGTCCCTGTTTGTCATAGGGATGCATCCGTATTATTTGACCCAGGCTCTACGTATTCATATGTGTCTTCTTATTTTGCTTCACATCTGGGAATATCTCGGTATTCTTTGAGCTCCCCTGTTATGTTTCTACTCCCGTGGGAGATTCTCTTGTTGTGGACCGCGTATATCGGTCGTGTTTGATTGTTATCACTGGTTTTGAGACCAACGCTGATTTGTTATTACTAAGTATGGTAGATTTCGATGTTATCTTGGGCATGGACTGGTTGTCACCCCATTATGCTATTCTTGATTGTCACGCCACGACTGTGACGCTGGCTATGCCAAGTTTACCAACGTTAGAGTGTAGGGGTACCTTAGAGTATACTCCCCGCATGGTCATTTCTTTTCTTAAGGCTTAGCGGATGGTTGAGAAGGGGTGAGATGTGTATTTGGCCTATGTGAGAGATGTTAGTGTTGATAACCCTACAGTTGAGTCAGTTCCAATTGTGAGGGACTTTTCTAATGTGTTTCCAGCTGATCTTCTATATATGTCGCCCGACAGAGATATTGATTTCGACATTGATTTGTTGCCGGGCACTCAACCCATTTCTATGCCTCCCTATTGTATGGATCCTCCTGAGTTGAAGGAATTGAAGGATAAGTTACAAGAGTTGCTTGATAAGGGTTTCATCAGGCCCAGTGTATCACCTTGGGGTGCTCCGGTATTATTTGTGAAGAAAAAGGATGGTTCTATGCGTATGTGTATTGATTATCGGCAACTGAACAAGGTTATAGTGAAGAACATGTATCCATTGCCTTACATTGATGATTTATTTGACCAGTTACAGGGTGCCAGGGTATTTTCCAAGATTGACTTACGTTCTGGTTATCATCAGTTGAAGATTCGGGAGTCGGATATCCCGAACACTGCCTTCAGAACCAGATATGGCCACTATGAGTTTCTTGTCATGTCATTTGGGCTGGCCAATGCCCCAGCAACCTTTCTGTATTTGATTCACAGTGTGTTCCGACCTTATATTGATTCCTTCGTCATTTTGTTCATTGACGACATCTTGGTATATTCTCGGTCCATGGAGGATCATGAGAATAATTTGAGGACTGTGCTCCAGACTTTGAGGGAGAAGAAGCTGTATGAAAATTTTTCTAAGTGTGAATTTTGATTTGATTCAGGGACATTCTTGGGCCATGTGGTGACTTGTGATGGGATCAAGGTAGACCTAAGAAGGTGGAGGAGGTGCAGAGTTGGCCTAGACCATCATCAGCTACAAAGATCCACAATTTCCTTGGTTTGGCCGGGTACTATCGCCGCTTTGTAGAGGGATTTTCATCTATTGCAGCACCTATGACCAGACTGACCCAGAAGGGTGCTCCGTTCAGGTGGACTGAGGAATGTGAGGAGAGCTTTCAGAAGCTCAAGACAGCCCTGACCACATCTCCAATGTTGGTATTGCCTACAGGCTCAGGGTCCTATACAATCTATTGTGATGATGCGAGGATTGTCCTTGGAGCGGTAGTGATGCAGGACGGTAGGGTGATTGCCTACGCGTCCAGATAGTTGAAGGTACATGAGAAGAACTATCCAGTTTATGATATCGAGTTGGAAGCGATTGTTCATGCCCTGAAGACATGGCGTAATTATTTATACGGTGTTCCCTGTGAGATTTTCACGGATCACAGGAGTTTACAACACTTGTTCAGGCAGAAGAACCTTAATTTGCGCCAACGGAGGTGGTTGGAGTTATTAAAGGACTATGACAACACTCTATTATACCACCAGGTGAAAGCCAATGTGGTGGCCGACGCCTTGAGTCCCGGGTGGAGAGTTTGGGGAGTTTGGCATATCTTCCGGCAGTTGAGAGGCCCTTAGCCTTGGATGTTCAGTCCTTAGCTAGTCAGTTTGTGAGATTGAATCTTTCAGAGCCTTGCCGGGTATTAGCTTGTGTGGTGGCCCGATCTTCTCTTTATGACTGCATCAGAGAGCGCCAGTATGATGATCCCCACCTTCTGGTTCTTTAGGACAGGGTTCGGCGAGATGATGCCAGGGATATGACTATAGGAGATGATGGTGTGATGAGGATGCAGGGTCGGATCTGTGTGACCAATGTGGATGGGCTTCAAGAGTTGATTCTTGAGGAGGCCCATTGATCGCGGTACTCCATTCATCCGGGTATCGCGAAGATGTACCAGGACCTGAGACAGCACTACTGGTGGAGGAAGATGAAAAAGGATAAAGTGGAGTTTGTGGCCAAGTGTCTCAACTGTCAGCAAGTTAAATATGAGCATTAGAGACCAGGAGGGTTGCTTTAGCAGATTGAGCTTCCATAGTGGAAGTGAGAGCGGATCACCATGGACTTTGTGGTTGGACTTCATCGAACTTTGAGAAAGTTTGATGCTATTTGGGTAATCGTGGATTGGCTGACCAAGTCAGCCCACTTCATTCCTGTGTTGACTACATATTCCTCAGAGAGGTTGGCTGAGATTTATATTAGAGAGATTGTCCGACTTCACGGTATCCCCGTATCTATCATTTTAGATAGAGGTACACAGTTCACTTCCGTTTCTGAAGAGTCGTTCAGCAGGATCTAGGCACCAGGGTAGAGTTGAGTACAATCTTTCACCCTCAGACGGACGGTCAGTCCGAGCGCACAATTCAGAGGATATGCTCCGTGCCTGTGTGATGGATTTTGGAGGGTCATGGGACCAATACTTGCCACTTGCCGAGTTTTCTTATAATAACAACTACCAGTCCAGCATTTAGATAGCGCCGCATGAGGCTTTGTATGGTAGACAGTGCCAGTCTCCAGTGGGATGGTCTGAGCCGGGCGAGGCCCGATTGTTGGGTACAGATTTGGTCCAGGATGCCCTGGACAAGGTGAAGGTGATTCAGGAGAGACTTCGCGTAGCTCAGTCCAGGCAGAAGAGATAACCTGAGAGTGAGAGGTCACTGCTCAAGTGGTGTGATAGCAGTGCAAGTCCCAGTGGCATATGCAGGAGCATCAAGTGTCTTAGTGATGGTATTAGTGCACTGGCCAAAGGAGGGCGATGCTACATCAATCTTCCTTTTTCTCTGTGCATTCCCTGTTCCCTTTCTCAGCAGTGGGTGGATGAGCTTCTCTGCGTTATTTTCCTTTTCTGTAGGCCTCTTCTCCACCCCTGCATTATAGCATAAATGGGTGATGAGGGATGGGAAGAACAAGCTCTTGGTCCTCTTTGCAGCAACCTCTGCTATCTCATCAACAATAAGCTGTCCCACGTTCACTGGTATACCCACTGGTATCACTCTTGCCTTCTCAAGTGTCACCTCTGCCTCATTTCGTGAAGGCATGACTCAAGCACAGATAATGGAGAGCCAAGTCTTGGCCTCTGCAGTGAACTCTGAAGACTCAATCCTAGAGTGATATTTTATCCAGTTTGGCACCTTCCCACCGTGCAAATGATCTACAAACCAGTGGGTACCCAACTCTTGAGCTCGATCCCTGTACATTTGATTGTTAGCATTGGGGAGATTGTAATGCGCATTGATTAACTATGGACTAAAACGAACTTGTTTGCCTCTGACAGTATCAACCAACTCAATATTGAAGTCTGTCTCCACATCATTTGCATAGAATTCTCTAATCACTTCATGATTAGTGATCGACTCATGCCTATACCATTAAAGAGTGGCAAGTACGGGGGTCAATGCAGCTTTTACCCGAAGGGTCCGATTCGATTTCCACATGGAGCTATATATGTGGGGGTTGAGTTCCTAAGTGATCTAATGGTGCGTTGTGTTTTCAGTTGTACTTCTCATCAAAGGGTTTTGTGATTAAACTACGATTTAGGCTAGTCGAAATTACAAGCTAACTAACTAATATCTTTTTGGATGTTTTCTCAATAAATAAAAGGGACTAGGGCTATGACTTTCTCCTAGGTGAATACTTAACGGGATATAAAACCTAAGGCAAAGACGTTATGTTGGGGATTGTGATATAGCCAATGCACAGAATTACCCACTCTATACCTCTCGGTAGCTCGAGTGGCTTTGCTATAATTGCCTCTGTCGACACCAATTGGGTGTCAAAATTGTGCAAACAATTTAGGCTCAAGTAGGGTATTACTATCTCTAGGTTTAACCCGTTAATTGGGATTATCAATCTCTTGATTACATCCCAATTCCTTGTTGGACTGATTTTCCTAGACTCAAGCTCTCTTTCTCAAGAAGACCCCAAGTCAAATAGGCACCAATTAGTGTTTGCAACCACTAATTTAACATGGAAAACACAAATCAGTCCAAATATAAACTACCCATAAACATCTAAGACTTAAATCAAAAGACCCATCAAATACCCACACTAGGGTTGAGCCACAACCCTAGCTGATGGGTCTAGCTACTCATGATAATGAAAGAAAACAAAGAAATAGATGAAGAATAACCCATAGAATTTAATTACAAGCTAATACTTGAAGATTCAAGGATAAACCCACTATAAAACTATTCAAAATAGTCTAAAATGGATGTTCACGAGCTCCTGTCGAAGTTAGATTACAAAAGCTTACCTAAAAATGGGAAAAGAAAGTATTTATACTAGGCCGAGTTTTATTAACAAAAATACCCCTGCAGGGGTACCGCAGACCGCACGAAATGGAGTGCAATCGCGGTGAGGCTTTCTGGCTTCAAAAGATATGCTCTCTGAACTTGGCCACCGCGGGCCGCATAAAATGCACCGCGGACGCGGTGGCTTCTACTACGGTCGCACAAAATGGGTTGCGGACCACACTGGCATTGTCACGACCCGAAATCCCACCTTCAGGTCGTGACTGCGTCTAACGTTGAACCCTCTAGACAAGCCAACGTGTAAAATTACACTATTATATTAATACGGAATTAACAGAAATAACTAGCAACAACTTATAATTTTTAACAACAAAAGTAGATAAATTTCGAGACTAAGTGATAATAACAGAATACAATCCGTTGCAACATTCCCAGAACCTGGAATCACTAACTCACGAATTATCTATAAGAGTGCTAAAGACAAAGTCTAAAGAAAATAATACATGAGCTGTCTCAGAAACTAAGAGATAAATAAGACATGATAGGAAAAATAGGGATAGAGGATACACCAAGGCCCACGAACGTCTGCGGGTCTACCTCGGAAGCTCCGGGATGGACTGAAGGATACTCCCTCGAATGGTGTCCGGCTGCGGGATCTGCACAACATAAAGAAGTGCAGGTGTAGCATCAGTACAACCGACCCCATGTACTGAGTAAGTGCCGAGCCTAACCTCGGCCGAAGTAGTGACGAGGCTAGACTTGACAACGATAATTTACCTGTACAATTCTACAAGATATAGCACAGAAAAATGCAGAAATAACCAGATAAGCATGGGATACGGGAGCAGTTAATGGGGGTAACAAGTGAGAGATAAGAACGATTAATTAACACATAGGAGAAAGCAAGAGAGAAAATTAACAAGAATGTTAACGTAACAAGTATAAACGCGAGTAATGTATGTATTGGCATGACATCACCCTTCGTGCTTTTACTCTCTTCCTCACAATGCAATGTATGATATAAGATAATATAAATCATGGAACGGCATCACACTTCATGCTTTTACTCTCTTCCTCACAATGTAATGTATAATGTGAGGCAATATAAATCATGGCACGGCATCAACCTTCGTGCTTTTAATCAATGTAAATCATGGCACGACATCAACCTTCGTGATTTTAATCAATGTGAATCATGGCACGGCATCAACCTTTGTGCTTTTACTATCTTCCTCACTAAGCATTTTATGATGTAATCAATGTAAATCATGACACGTCATCACCCTTCGTGCTTTACACTCTTCCTCACCAAAACAATGACAAATATCAAATGGCAAGGAATGTAGCATAGTGGAAATACACATCATAATCACCCAGTAAGGGGAAAATATCAATCAATACCATAACAATTGCCCGGCAAGGGTCTCAGCTATAACCAATCTTTTCAATTATATCTCTTAACAAATTGGGTCCTCAATCGAACCATCATATCACAAGTTTATCAACAAGGATTTTCAACAAACAACCAATTTCCAAGTAGAAACAATTTCATAATACAATGAATATGGAAGTAATAACAAGAATTTCATCAAAATAGACTCACGGGCATGCTTGACACACAATGCATAGGTACTCGTCACCTCACCTATGCATTGAACATGGTAACACATAGCACATAGCACACAATACCTATTCCCTCACCAAAGTTAGGCAACACACTTACCTCGGGTCCAAAATATAGCAATCAACCCTCTAACACCGCCTTTCCTTTAGAATTCAACTCCGGAATGGTATTATCTAGACATAATTAACTCAAGTATATCAGTAATGACTCAATAAATGAATTCCATACCCTAATTACCCATTTCCAAGAATTCTTCCAAAAATACCAAAATTCGACCCCGGGCCCGCTTGGTCCAAATACTAGGGTCGGACCAAAACCCGATCACCCATACCCCCACAAGTTAGAATATATAATTTGTTTTGAAATCCGACCCCAAATTGGGGTTGAATTACCCCAAATTCCCAAAAACCTAACTCTACCCAAACCCCTAATTTCTACTTGATTTTAGGATTTTAGGCCTAGATTCTAGTGTTTGATGAAGGAAAATGGAATAATTAGGAGTTAAGATCACTTATCTAAGTGGCTATGGAGGGAATCTAGCTTGGTGGTCGTCAATGGGGTCTTGGGGAAAAAGGAATTTTTGAAGAAGTAAGTATCCCGTAATAACATTCTGTTTTGGAGTTCAAGAATTTAACTGGGCAAATTTTCCCTCTGCGATCGCAGAAGAAAGGGCGCAATCGCAGAAGAGAATCTGGATGACCCTATGCGATCGCAGAAGGGGTTATGCGATCGCAGACAAGAGGGGACCTAGGCTTCTGCGATCGCGGACGTTCTATGCGACCGCAGAGTACTCTACCCAGCCCCCACCCCGACCACATACACTCTATGCGATCGCGGCAGTGACTATGCGATCGCATAGAGCCAGAGAACCTCCCCCTCACCACTACACTATGCGATCGCGACTTAGCCTATGCGATCGCATAGAGGAAACCATCAGACACCAGAAAAACATCCAAACACCAGATTTTTCCAACGTTTCACACCACGTTAGCTACCCGAAACTCACCCGAGCCCTCGGTTCTCAAAACCAAAAAAACACACGACTACCAAAACATCCTACAACCTTATTCAAGCTTTTAGTTGACCAAAATATCATCAAAATCAATGAATTAAACCTCAAAACTCATAGAAATTCCTTTAAACCTCATAAAGCTTAATTATTCGATCCAAAACACGTCATTTCAAGTCCGTTTTACACCAAATTTCACAGATAAATCACATAACATATATTAAACTTGTTCCGGGCTCCGGAACCATAATACGGGCCCGGTAACACGGTTTTCACATCAAAATTCATTTTCAAAAACCTTTATATTTTTCAGAAAATAATTTTCTTTAAAAATTCATTTCTCGAGCTTCGGACCTCAGAATTCGATTCCGGGCACGCGTCCAAGTCCCATATTTTCCTACGGACCCTCCGGGACCATCGAATCACGGGTCCGTGTCTGTTTACCAAAAATGTTGACCAAAGTCAACTGTATTTAATTAATTACTATAATTTCCATTTTTCATCAAGTTTTCACATAAAAGCTGCCCCGCTACATGCCTGGGCTACGCACACATATCGAGGTGAGATTAACAGTGGTTTTAGGGGCCTCGGAACACAGATTTAGTTAAATTAATGCAGGATGACCTTTTGGGTCATCACAATCTCCACCTCTAAAACAAACGTTCGTCCTCGAACAGACATAGAAAAAAACATGAGTCTGAGAAAAGATGGGGATAACAGCTCCGCATATCGGACTCAGACTCCCAAGAAGCTGCCTCGGCAGGCTGACCTCTCCACTGAACACAAGCCGAAGGATAAATCTTCGATGACAACTGACGAACCTGCCTAGCTAATATGGCTACCGGCTCCTCCTCATACGCCAAGTCCTTGTCCAACTGGACACCATTGAAGTCAAGAACCTGAGAAGGATCTGCAATGTACCTCTGGAGCATAGATACATGAAACACTGGATGCACGACTGATAAATACGGTGGCAAGGCAAGTCTGTAGGCCACCTATCCTACCTTGTCCAAAATCTCAAATGGACCAATATACCTAGGGCTCAACTTGCCCCTCTTCCTGAACCTCATCACGCTCTTCATAGGCGACACTCTAAGAAACACATGATCTCCTATCATGAAAGCCAAATCTCGAACTCTGCGATCCACATAACTCTTTTCCCTGGACTGAGCTGTACGAAGTCTATCCTGAATGATCTTCACCTTGTCCAAGGCATCCTGAACCAACTCAGAACCGAACAATCTAGCCTCTCTCGCCTCAAACCATCCAACTGGAGACCGACATCGCCTACCGTACAACGCCTCGTAATGAGCCATATGAATGCTCGACTGGTAGCTGTTGTTGTAGGAAAAATCTGCTAAAGGCAAGAACTAATCCCATGATCCACTAAAGTCAATGAAACAAGCTCGCAACATATCCTCCAAAATCTGAATAGTACACTCGGACTGTCCGTCCGTCTGAGGATGAAATGATGTGCTCAAATCAATCTGTGTGCCCAACCCTCGCTGAAATACTCTCCAGATATGGGAGGTAAACTGAGTACCTCTGTCTGATATAATAGATAAGGGCACACAATGCAATCGAACAATCTCTCTCATATATATCTTTGCCAACTTCTCCGCTGAATATGAAACTGATACCGGAATGAAGTGCGCTGACTTGGTCAGCCTATCCACAATAACCCAAACCGCATCAACCATCCTCTGAGTCCGTGGGAGCCCAACGACAAAGTCCATGGTGATACGCTCCCACTTCCACTCAGGAAGCTAAATCTTCTGCATCAAGCCACCGGGTCTCTGGGGCTCGTACATAACCTGCTGACAGTTCAAGCACCGAGCTATATAAGCTACAATATCCTTCTTCATTCTATGCCACCAATAATGCTGCCGCAAATTCTGGTACATCTTTGTTGCGCCCGGATGAATGGAACACCGGGGACTATGGGCCTCCTGAAGTAACAACTCACGAATACCCTCAACATCATGTACACAAATACGGCCTTGCATCCGCAGAACTCCCTCATCATCAACCGTAACCTGCTTGGTATCACCGTGCCTGACTCTGCCTCTGAGAACACATAAATGACAATCATCATACTGCCTGGCCCGAATACGATCATACAAGGAAGAACGGGCTAAGGTATGGGCCAACACACTGCCAGTCTCAGAAACCTCTAATCTCACAAATCGGTTGGCTAAAGCTTGAACATCCAACGCAAGAGGTCGCTCCCCGACTAATAAATAAGCTAGAATGCCCATACTAATTGACTTCCGACTCAAGGCATCGGCCACCACATTGGCCTTCCCCGGATGATAAAGAATGGTAATATCATAATCCTTCAGCAACTCTAACCAACTCCTATGCCTCATGCTCAACTCCTTCCGTCTGAACAGATACTGCAAGCTCTTATCGTCCGTGAACACCTCACATGACACTCCGTACAGATAGTGCCTCAAAATCTTCAAAGCGTGAACAATGGCTGCAAGCTCCAAATCATGAACTGGATAGTTCTTCTCATGAATCTTCAACTGACGAGAAGCATAGGCTATAACCTTGCCGTCCTGCATCAACACTGCACCAAGACCAACTCGTGAAGCATCACAATACACAGTATACAGTCCTGCACCTGAGGGCAATACTAAAACCGGTGCCGTGGTCAAGGCTATCTTGAGCTTCTGAAAGCTCGCCTCACACTCATCAGACCACTTGAACTGAGCACACTTCTAGGTCAACCTGGTCATCGGGGCTGCGATAGATGAAAAGCCCTCCACAAATCGGCGATAGTAACCTGCTAAGCCCAAGAAACTCTGAATCTCTGTAGCTGAAGTGGGCCTAGGCCAATCTCTAACTGCTGAAACCTTATTTGGATCAACCTGAATGCCCTCTTCCAACACAACGTGGCCCAAGAATGCCACAGAACTCAACCAGAACTAGCACTTAGAAAACTTGGCGTACAACTGCCTATCCCTCAGAGTCTGAAGAACAATTCGAAGATGTTGCTCATGCTCCTCTCGACTACGGGAATAAATCAAGATATCATCTATAAACATGATCGCGAACGAGTCCAAATAAGGCCTGAATACCCGATTCATCAACTCCATAAAAGTAGCGGGGGCATTTGTCAACCCAAATGACATCATCAAGAACTCATAATGCCCATAACGAGTGCGAAAAGCTGTCTTAGGGACATCAGACGCCCTAATCCTCAGCTGATGATAACCAGATCTCGAGTCTATCTTGGAAAACACTGTAGCACCCTGAAGCTGATCAATTAAGTCATCAATCCTCGGCAAAGGATACTTATTCCTAATAGTAACATTATTCAAGTGCTGGTAATCAATACACATCCTCACCGAGCCATCTTTCTTCTTGACAAACAACACTGGAGCACCCCAAGGAGAAACACTAGGCCTAATGAAGCCTTTTTCCAACAAATCCTGCAACTGCTCCTTTAATTCCTTCAACTCTGCTGATATCGAGATATGATGCTTGAAGACCTCGCAATTATCCAAAATAACGTGTCGCATCTAACGACACTTGGGCGGGCACCTATCTTGTAGGTTAAGGCTCCATAATTATAGCACGAGTTTGGCAATTACGCACAGACAATTAATTAGCTTATCTATTTATTTATTAATTAATTAATTAATTATTATTATTACTCTTATTTTATACATAATTAATAAGTTTAACAAGCATGACTCCCTACCAGTACTATAGTAAAAACAAAACAAAATTTAATTCACAAGGGAGAATTTAAACACAAGAATTTCCATCACAAGGATCTCATCTTTACATAACTTCCACCGCGGCTCGTAGCCCGTCTCAAATATATACCAAATCATAATAACACGCGAGGATCTCGTCCTTAATTCTGAATCACAAGCAATATGCATATCGTGCCAATCGAAACATTCCGTTTCCTTCCTTTAAATATCTTCCGTTAAGCAAAATTTCAACACGTAATGGTAAACACAATTATCCTCATAGAATTTCTCAATACGAGCATTCACATAAGTAGATTGTTAGAGATACGAAGCTCACCCGAAAGTGTAGCATATTAGAAGAATTTTATTAGATATGCATAACCGAATTAAGTTCAGAAAATCATTACTTATATTAATTAGAGATTTGTTCTTGTAATGAAACCATTCAATGTAATGCCTTCATCCATACCGTAGAAAACATATTAACAGACTGGGTCTCCACCTCTAAGAATCTAACCTCCACTTTCGACATTCCAACTCATTTTTCCCTAGGTGGTCATATAGTTGAGTTGTAGCTGCAATGGCGCACATAGCCTGAGTGCTTTGATGAAATATGACTCTCCCAAGTCTAGGGCAATTCCTACCACCAGCCGACATAAAATATCATCCTGCCCTGAGTCGTCCAAAATTTACAATCATTTTTGAGTCCTTTAATGAGTCTGGGGAACCGCCCTCTGGCTATTCGAACCAACGTAGGAGTATGGCGGGTTAACTTATCGAACCTGGTGGCACTTTCTGACACCGTCGTATGACCTGATGCAATCGTGACTTTCACGTTGAGTAGACTTTCTGTAGACTTAAAGTTGTTTGAATAACTCCTTTGGTACTGAAGTATAAGGTTATTAAGGAGGTAGGCGTACCGAAATTCCCAGCTTTATATCTTGTAAAATCCTCGTCCTTTTAAATTCCAAACCAAAACCGATATGACGTGTGGCCTCACAATCTATTCCTTGACAGTGGATTTCCACACGTGGCATGAAGTCATAGGTCACAATACCTGATAATACACGATGTTAAACTTCACAGCTCATATAAATCAATCCCGTTGCTTTACACTTATTCCCATGGTGTGCAATACCTCATAGAGGCGGTCAAGAAAATCATGTGGGTCTTCAAAAGATATACCACAGAAATGGAGTGGAACTTGTTTGGTAACTTGTCCAACCTCAATAAACGGAGAAGTGCATCCTGCAACCATGGAGTAGCTATAATTCCTTCCGGAATATGATCTAATCCACATATACTGAATGAGCTAGAACCTCCGCATCTAGATCCATTTGAGATTGTACAATAAGTGCTGATGTTCGAGCTTTAGATTGCACTCTGCTTCTGTCTCTTCCCTTGATCGTAGATGTCATTGGGGCTTCATCTCTTGTCTGGTCGTAGACGCTTCTCACGATGTCGAGATTAGTGAGAGGACAAGAGTAGTCAAGTTCAATCGTCAATGATAGAATAAATTCGCACGATGGAGATGAAGAAATGTGGAGTTATTCCTAACTTTGCAGCCTCTAGGGGATAAATACAGACGTCTCCGTACCGATCCCTCAGACTCTACCAAGTTTGACCGTGAGTTGTGAGACCTAAGAAACCTAGTGCTCTGATACCAACTTGTCATGACCCGAAATCCCACCTTCAGGCCGTGACTATGTCTAACGTTGAACCCGCTAGACAAGCCAACGTGTAAAATTACAGTATCATATTAATACAGAATTAACAGAAATAACTAGAATTTTTTTATAATTTTTAACAACAAAAGTAGATATATTTGGAGACTAAGTGATAATTACAGAATACAATCCATTGCAACAATCCCAGAACCTGGAGTCACTAACTCACGAACTGTCTATAAGAGTGATAAATACAAAGTCTGAAGAAAATAATACATGAGCTTTCTCAGAAAATGAGAGATAAATATGATAGGATAGGAAAAATAGGGATAGAGGAGACGCCAAGGCCCACGAACGTCTGCGGGTCTACCTCGGAATCTCCGGGGTGGACTGAAGGATACTCCCTCTAATGGTGTCCACTGGGTCCGGCTGCGAGATCTGCACAACATAAAGAAGTGCAGGTGTAGCATCGGCACAACCGACCCCATGTACTGAATAAGTGCCGAGCCTAACCTCGGACGAAGTAGTGACGAGGCTATACTTGACAACGATAATATACCTGTACAGTTCTACAAGATATAGCACAGACAAACACAGAAATAACCAGATAAGCATAGGATACGAGAGCAGTTAATGGGGGTAACAAGAGAGAGAGATAAGAACGATTAATTAACACATAGGAGAAAGCAAGAGAGCAAATTAACAAGAATGCTAACGTAACAGGTATAAACGCGAGCAATGTATGTAATGGAACGGCATCACCCTTCGTGCTTTTACTCTCTTCCTCACAATGCGATGTATGATATAAGATAATATAAATCATGGCACGACATTACCCTTCGTGCTTTTAATCAATGTAAATAATGGCACGACATCAACCTTCGTGCTTTTAATCAATGTGAATCATGGCACGACATCAACCTTCGTGCTTTCACTCTCTTCCTCACTATGAATTTTATGATGTAATCAATGTAAATCATGGCACGACATCACCCTTCGTGCTTTACACTCTTCCTCACCAAAACAATGACAAATATCAAATGGCAAGGAATGTAGCATAGTGGAAATACACAACCCAGCAAGGGGAAAATATACGTCAATACCATAACAATTGCCCGGCAAGGGTCTCAACTATAACCAATCTTTTCAATTATATCTCTTAACAAATTGGGTCCTCAATCGAACCATCATATCACAAGTTATCAACAAGGATTTTCAACAAACAATCAACTTCCAAGTAGAAACAATTTCATAATACAATGAATATGGAAGTAATAACAAGAATTTCATCAAAATAGACTCATGGGCATGCTTGACACACAATGCATAGGTACTCATCACCTCACCTATGCATTGAACATGGTAACACATAGCATATAGCACACAATACCTATTCCCTTACCAAAGTTAGGCAAGACACTTATCTCGGGTCCAAAATATAGCAATCAACCCTCTAACACCGCCTTTCCTTTAGAATTCAACTCCGGAATGGTATTATCTAGACATAATTAACTCAAGTATATCAATAATGACTCAATAAATGAATTCCATACCCTAATTACCCATTTCCAAGCATTCTTCCCAAAATACCAAAATTCGACCCCGGCCCGCTTGGTCCAAACACGAGGCTCAGACGAAAATCTGATCACCCATACCCCCACGAGTTAGAATATATAATTTGTTTTGAAATCCGACCCCAAATTGGGGTTGAATTACCCAAAATTCCCAAAAACCTAACTCTATCCAAAACCCCTAATTTCTACTTGATTTTATGATTTTAGGCCTAGATTCTAGTGTTTGATGAAGGAAAATGGAATAATTAGGAGTTAAGATCACTTACCCAAGTGTCTATGGAGGGAATCTAGCTGATGGGTCGTCAATGGGGCTTTGGGGAAGAAGGAATTGATGAAGAAGTAAGTATCCCGTAATAACATTCTGTTTTGGACTTAAGGAATTTAACTGGGCGAATTTGCCCTTTGCGATCGCAGAAGAAAGGGCGCGGTCGCAGAAGAGAATCTGGATGACCCTATGCGATCGCAGAAGGGGTTATGCGATCGCAGACAAGAGGGGACCTAGGCTTCTGCGATCGCGGACGTTCTATGCGACCACAGAGTACTCTACCCAGCCCCCAGCCGTGACCACATACACTCTATGCGATCGGGGCAGTGACTATGCGATCGCATAGAGCCACAGAACCTCCCCCTCACCACTACACTATGCTATCGCGACTTAGCCTATGCGATCGCATAGAGGAAACCATCAGACACCAGAAAAGCATCCAAACACCAGATTTTTCCAACGTTTCACACCCCGTTAGCTACTCGAAACTCACCCGAGCCCTCGGTTCTTAAAACAAAAAACACACACGACTCCCAAAACATTCTACGAACTTATTCAAGCTTTTAATTCACCAAAATATCATCAAAATAAATGAATGAAACCTCAAAACTCATAGAAATTCCTTAAAACCTCATAAAGCTTAATTATTCCGATTATGATCCGAAACACGTTATTTCAAGTCCATTTTACACCGAATTTCACAGATAACTCACATAACATATATTAAACCTGTTCCGGGCTCCGGAACCCTAATACGGGCCCGGTAACACGGTTTTCACATCAAAATTCATTTTCAAAAACCTTTATATTTTTCAGAAAACAATTTTTTTAAAAATGCATTTCTCGAGCGTGGGACCTCGGAATTCGATTTCGGGCACGCGTCCAAGTCCCATATTTTCCTACGAGCCCTCCGGGACCATCAAATCTTGGGTCCGGGTCCGTCTACCAAAAATGTTGACCAAAGTCAACTATATTCAATTAATTACTATAATTTCCATTTTCATCAAGTTTTAACATAAAAACTGTCCGGCTACATGCCCGAGCTATGCACGCAAATCGAGGTGCGATTAACAGAGGCTTTCGGGGCCTCAGAATAAAGATTTAGTTAAATTAACACAGGATGACCTTTTGGGTCATCATAGACATTAATCTTTAATTTTTCCAACTCTCTGAATCTGATCATTGCGGACCACACAAAAGCGAGTGCTGCCGCATTGAGGCCACTGCGGTCCGCACAATATGCTTTGAGGCCCCAATGCTTTAGTTTCCAAAAATTTCACCTATCTAAATCTCCTCACTGCGGACCGCACTAGATGGAATGCGGCCGTAGTGGATCTATTGCACTGTGCTTGGACTTGTTCTTGGTACTTGTGCATGTTTCACTTCTTTTTGAGTTGGTTTTGACTAATTATCACCTTTTTGACCAAACCCTGCAAACAAGTACAACATGTAAGCCTTTGGGACTATTTTGTATACATTTTAAATCAAAACTCAAGCAAGAAGGAGTGTAAAATGAACTATAATACCTAATTATCAATTAGCTGGTCTTGGCTCTTCCGCAAAGCAAATCCATCCACTTGACACTAATCTTCCATGGAACTCGGGACATCGACTTTCAAGGTCGGTCAAGAGGATGCCTCTTTCCCTATTCATGCTTTTAGACATTTTCTTGTCGTAGTGTTGAGAACATCTTAAGGATGAGAATGTGTCCGCATCAAAATACTCCTCTGCAGTAGCTTGTTCGACGTGTACTTGGACATTTTCACTTGGTTCCAAGTCTATTTTATAGCTCAAAGTATCTTGAGGATAATGAAAGAGTGATGCAATGGAATTGAAGCAAGAGTGATTTGGAACTGTTTCAGGGGTTAGGGGAGCATGAGAGTTTTGTTCTTTGTTTTAGTGAAAATGGGCGTGTGTAAATTCCTTCCAGTGTTTAGAACTCAGAACTTACCTGTTGACCGCGATCGCGAACAGAAGACTGCGATCGCAGAAAGCAATTTTTTGCCACATGGTCGCGATCGCGACCCTTTTGTAGCGATCGGGTAAGGTTAGAGAGTTTTTATTGTCTGCGATCGCTTTCCATTTCCTACGATCGCAAAACTTTGCATGTTTGTGCAATTTTCTGCAGCTACTGGTTTGGACTGCCCAGACCATGCAACCTGCTCAAACCAACTCTGAAAAATGTGAAACTTGGAAGATTAGTTCTAAATAATATACTAAGCTATTCTAGAAAAGAAAATTTTGAAAACGATTAAATTTTTTTGAAACAATGGATTGCATCCCATGAAGCTCCGTCCCTAAATTCTTCCACTTCCTTGTCCCTAAAATTCTCATCACAAAAAGTAGAATCATTATAGCGGGTGCTTGGGGAAGGGATGGACAAATAAGCACAATCATACCAATGATCATTTTGACGACCACACTTATCACAAATACTCCACTCATGGCTTTGAGATCGTGCACACATCAAAGTATGAACAACTACCATCCGACCAATTTTTATTATATAATGCCATATCTTTTTTTTTAAAATAGAAAAACTAAGAAAAATACACAAGAAACAAACAAGAAGAATAGACCAAGGTAAGAGAAATAATTACACAAACATTCACAAGTTTGGACTAAAGCACTTACGCTTATTTCTCAAACAACCTAAATTACGCCAAATTGTTCTCCGGCAACGGCGCCAAAATTTGATACACTCAAATTACACTTTAAAAAAGTGTAAAGCGGTTGATAAATATAACTACCCAACTATGAGTCGGGGTCGAATCCCACAAAGAATAATATGTAGACGATTAGGAATGTAAGAGAATTATCACTTATCGTGCAATTCCAAACACTTAGAATTTGATTTAGAAAAATATTATAACTAAATGCAAAAATGTAACTAACCTAGAAAGCAAATAAAATGATCAATGGCTACAAGTATGGATGCATCCGGAATTACACTCAAGTAACGATCCAATGTATTTCATGATTTTACAAATATGAGCGAGTTTATGTTAATTAGCCACGAATAATAATTCTTAATTAGCTTCTTCCAAAGACTAACAAGACTTCCTAATTGAATTATTCCAAACTCAATTAAGAGATTAAGCACACCCGGATATGGCTACAAGTAGTTCAATCCTATTCCTAGTTAGAATCTATAAAATGAGGGTTAAAGCCTCAAGTTATTGTTAATTAATCTTTCCCAACCCCAAACTATCTTTCCCAAAATTAACTCAGAGTTAATGGGCGAGACCTAGCGTTAGCTAATCCCTTTGGAAACATTAAAGAACAAGAATAATTAAAGAAATAACAACTCACTTTATAAATAAATAAAAATCATTCAATACATAAGCACAAAAAGGTATATAATCCACACTTTAAACATGAATATTTTCATAAACAAGATTCAAGTATTGGAAATAAATACTACACACTTAAATATTCAATACAAAGCAAGGAAATGCATAAATAAACATAAATGGGTAAAACTCCTTAATGACAAGCTTCAAATCTTCAAAACCCAAGTGTGTGTGCAAACCCTATCTTCCAAAAATTGTTCTTCTCTAGTGTTAAAGACTGAAAATAAGCCAAAAGATCTTTTTCCAATTGGCTAGGTCGTGTATTAAAATGGCTTTTGGGTGAAAATCATGAAATGCCAAAACTGCCAAAATTTCGCCCAGTTTTAATGCATCACGATCGCGTGATTAGGATTGCGATCGCGTAGGGTAAGGCTGAAGACCACTGCGATCGCGGATAGAAGCCTGCGTTCACGTAGGGCATCTCAGGGGCAGTGACAAACTTCTTCATCGCGTTCGCAGAAACAACATTGTGATCACGATGCTCATTTTCACGACTTATGCGATCGCGGTCCTATGTTTGCGATCACGAAGAGTATCTGGCAGCAGTCATTCTTCACCATTTTTGCACATTTTTGCTTTGTTTCTTCCGTTTCTTCTCTAATTCACTTGCTACTTGAATAACGCCAATAAAACCCTGAAAATGTCTTAATTTCTCAACAAAACCATACAATAACTCAAGTATAAAGAGAAAGTAAGTTGGTAAAATACCAACTTATCAGGTAACACCGATATCGGCTCTATCAACGTCGCAAAAGTCGAGCATCAAAGGTAAACAAGAAGCCAAATAACAATCACCGCCACCAGCCTCGACCAAATCGGAGAAGCAGGAAATGGAAGAGGAAGAGGAAGAGGAAGAGGAAGATTATCTGACCCCTCGAACTTTTGTTATTCCCGAAGATTCTGACGCTACAAAATTAACGGTCGAAGAGGTGAAACAGATTATATTGATCGAGTACTTGCCCGAGCGAAAGGTATACTTGGGAACGGGATTAACCCCCGAACTCAGAAAAAAACGTATTCAATTTATTATTAATAACATATATTGTTTTTCTTGGTCCCACTTGGTCATGACAGGGATCCAGTGAAACAAAAGAGAAGGCCCCAGTCCGAGGTAAAGTACGCATTCATAAAGGACGAGGTAACTAATCTTCTAAAAATAGGGTCTATTCGGGAGGTAAAGTATCCCGAATGGTTAGCAAACGTAGTCGTAGTTCCTAAAAAGGGGAACAAACTTTGGATGTTTGTAGATTATAAGGATTTAAACAAGGCATGTCCCAAAGATTCTTTTCCATTGCCCAACGTTGATCGCATGATCGACGCCACGACCAGCCACGAGATCCTTAGTTTTCTCGATGCCTATTCCGGGTATAATCAAATTCAAATGAACCTGAAAGACCAAGAAAAGACTTCATTTATCACCAAGTATGGAACATAATTTTACAATGTAATGCCCTGCGGGCTAAAAAACACAGGAGCTACCTACCAATGCGTAGTAAATAAAATATTCAAAGAACAAATAGGTAAGTCAATGGAAGTATATATCGATGCCATGTTAGTTAAATCCCTGCACGCAGAGGACCACTTGAAACATTTGCAGGAAACATTCAAGATACTAAGGAAGTACAACATGAAGCTCAACCCCGAGAAATGTTCCTTCAGGGTTGGTTCGGGCAAGTTCCTTGGTTTCATGGTGTCAAATCGGGGAATCGAGATCAACCCCGATTAAATCAAGGCTATCGAAGATATCACCGTCGTGGACAGCGTTAAATCCGTGCAAAGGCTGACAGGGTGGATAGCTTCTTTAGGAAGATTCATCTCAAGGTCGTCGGATCGGAGCCACATATTCTTCTCTCTATTAAAAAAGAAGAACGATTTCGCCTGGACCACGGAGTGCCAACAAGAGTTAGAGGAATTGAAACGATACCTCTCGAGCCCACCATTGCTTCATACTCCAAAGGCAGGTAAAAAACTCTACTTGTACTTGGCAGTCTCAGAAATCACGGTAACTGGCGTCCTGGTTCGAGAAGAGCAAGGAACGCAATTTCCTATTTATTATGTAAGTCGAACCCTAGGAGAAGTAGAAACTAGATATCCGCACTTAGAGAAATTGAAACTTGCCCAGATAAGCGCCTCTAGGAAGCTAAAACTGTATTTTCAAATTTCAATGTCACCCTATATGTGTATTAACCACTTACCCGCTTCGTAATATTTTTCATAAGCCCGAACTGTCAGGCCAATTGGCCCAATGGGCCGTCAAACTCAGTGGGTATGATACCGAATATCAACCCCGACCGACCATCAAGTCTCAAATTTTAGCAGACTTCGTGGCTGAATTTACACCAACCCTCGTACCCGAAGTCGAAAAGGATCTCTTATTAAAATTGGGTACATCATCAGGGGCGTGGACCCTTTTTACAAACGACGCTTCGAATGTGAAGGAGTCCGGGCTAGGACTCGTTTTGAAGCCGCCCACGAGCAACACTATTAGACAATCCATCAAAACTTCTAAGTTGACTAACAATGATGCATAGTACGAGGCTATGATTGCAAGTCTCGACCTAGATAAAAGCTTAGGAATAGAAGTCATTGAAGCCAAGTGCGACTCTATCACGATCCGAAATTCCCACCGCCGGGATCGTGATGGCGCCTAACATCACACTTGCCAGGCAAGCCAACGTTAGAGATTATTTAGCCATTTCTTTCCATTTTTAGTAATTATCAGTAAACAAACAAAATAAAGAGAAATAAATGTAAAGAAGTATAAATATCGGTTTCATTAACATAATACTTCTACCCAGAAATCCTGTGTCACAATTCACGAACACACTATGATTTTCTACAAACATCTATTTGAAAGAAATTACAACTGTTTTGGAAATAAAGAAACCATCAATGTAGAGATGTAGAAAGGGATGCCAGGGCCTGCATACGGCTGCAAGACTACCTTGGGTCTCCAAATTGTGTAACCTGAAGCCAATCTCTCAATCAACCACTACCTGCTCTGAAATTTGCACAGGAAGTGCATAGTGCAGTATCAGTATAACCGACCCCATGTACTGGTAAGTGCTGAGCCTAACCTCGACGAAGGAGTGACGAGGCTACGGCGGGACACTCACAACATAAGCTACAGAAAATAAATAATAAGGTAGAAAAGAAAACAATATAATTTAAAAGCAATAAATTGCAGAAATAAATACATAACTCAAGTGTCTTACCAATATCCAGCTATAACCAATCCTCAAGTGAAAAGTACAAATACTGAATAACTTACACATTTGCAAAAATAAATACATAAACACAAAAATTGATGCGGCGCGCAACTCGATCCCATCATATATCACTATCAATATGATAATTCACCCTTATTACACCATATCAATCCACCCTTATTCCTCTTGTTGCGGCGTGCAACCCGATCCCACCATATAATAGCATTCCACCCTTATTCCCTCAATGTATCACCCTTATTCCTTCAATGTATCATGATTATTCCTCCTGTTGCGGCGTGAAACCCGATCCCACCATATAATAATAAATTACACAGAGTGTACATGAGTTTCACAAAATTTACACGAGGCCCTTACCAACACTTTGAATTTAGAACAAGGCAATCGGGAGCCTTATAATAAATAAAACTCTGTAGATATACTACTTAGCGAGACCAAATCAAGATATCACAAAAATGCAGATAAGAACAACTTAAGCAAATAACGGGAAACAATAATTCTACGGAATAATGCTCAGACTATGCACACAAATCGAGGAGGAAAAATGTGGGTTTTAAGGTTTAAAAGTGCGGAATCGAGTTCTAAAACATAAGATGACCTTTTGGGTCATCACAATCTTCACCTCTAAAACAACCATTCATCCTCAAACGGACATAGAAAAGTACCTAAACAAGCGAATAAGTGGGGATATCTACTCAGCATGTCCGACTCAGACTCCCAAGTAGCTGCCTCAACTGGCTGACCTCTCCACTGCACTCAAACTGAAGGATAACTCTTCGACCTCAACTGAAAAACCTGTCGGTCCACAAGAGCCACCGACTCCTCCTCACAAGTGAAATCTTTGTCCAACCGGACATAGCTGAAATCTAACACGTGGGACGGGTCACCATGATACTTCCGGAGCATAGATACATGGAATACCGGATGAACTACTGATAACCCCGGAGGCAACGCAAGTATGTAAGCCACCTCTCCCACTCTCTTGAGAATCTCAAAAGGCGATGAACTACTGATAACCCCGGAGGCAACGCAAGTCTGTAAGCCACATCTCCCTCTCTCACGAGAATCTCAAAAGGCCCGATATATCTAGGGCTCAACTTTACCTCTTCCTAAACCTCACGACACCCTTCATGGGTGACACTCGCAGCAATACTCTCTCCCCGACCAGGAATACCGCATCACGAACTCTACGGTCGTCATAACTCTTTTTCCTGGACTGAGCTATGTGAAGTCGATCATGTATGATCTTGACCTTGTCCAAATCCCTCCTGAACTAGATCAATACCCAACAACCGAGCCTCCCCCGGCTCAAACCACCCAATTGGCGACCTACACCATCAACCATATAATGCCTCATAGGGATCCATGTGAATGCTCGGCTGGTAGCTGTTGTTGTAGGTGAACTATGAAAGGGGAAAAAACTGATCCCACAATCCTTCGCAATCTATAACACAAGCGCGTAGCATATCCTCCAAGATTTGAATAGTATGCTCGGACTGCCCGTTCGTCTGAGGATGAAATGTTGTGCTCAGCGCAACCCACGTACCCAACTCACACTGTACTACCCTACAGAAGTGCGAGGTAAATTGCGTACCTCGATTAGAAATAATAGACATGGGCACACGTTGAAGACAGACGATTTACCGAATATAAATCTCTACCAACCGCTCTGAAGAATAGGTAACTGCCACATGAATGAAGTGTGCTGACTTAGTCAGCCTATCCACAATGACCCAAACGGTGTCGAACTTCCTTTGAGTCCGTGGGAGTCAAACAACAAAGTCCATAGTTATACACTCCCACTCAGGAATCTCCATCTGCTGAAGCAAACTACCAGGTCTCTGATGCTCATACTTCACCTGCTGACAATTCAGGCACCGAGCTATATAAGAACCTATATCCTTCTTCATCATCCTCCACCAATAATGCTGCTGCAAATACTGATACATCTTCTCATGAACCTTCAACTGCCTAGACGCATATGCAATCACCGTGCCCTCCTGCATCAATACTGCTCGGAGCCCAACACGGGAGGAATCACAATATACCGTGTAAGATCCCAAACCTAATCGTAATACCAACACTGACGTTGTAGTCAAAGCTGTCTTGAGCTTCTAAAAGCGCGCCTCACACTCGTTCGACCATTTGAATGGGGTACCCTTTTGGGTCAACCTGGTCAACGGGCCTGCTATGGATGAAAACCCCTCCACAAATCGATGATAATAACCTGTCAAACCCAAGAATCTCCTGATCTCCGTGGCTGAAGTGGGTCTAGTCCAGTTCTAAACTGCCCCAATCTTCTTAATATCTACCTGAAGTCCCTCTGCTCATACAACGTCGTCCAAGAAGGCGACTAAATCTAACCAATACTTACACTTCAAAAATTTAGCATACAACTGACTATCCCTCAGAGTCTGGAGCACTATCCTAAGGTGCTGCTCATGCTCCTCCCGACTGTGGGAGTATATGAAGATGTCACCAATAAACACAATCACAAAAGAATCCAAATAAGGCTTGAACACTCGGTATGGAAATGGGCTGAGTGCCAGATCCAAATCAATACAGAAATCAATATCCCTGTCGGGTGGCATCCCCGACATCTTTGTAAGAAATACCTCTAGAAACTCACAAACAATGGGCACAGAATCCATAGAAGGAACCTCCACTCTAGAATCACGAATATAAGCCAAATAGGCCAAACACCTATTCCGAACCATACGTCGAGCCTTCATATAAGAAATAACTCTGCTGGTAGAATGACTAGGAGTCTCTCTCTACTCTAATCGAGGCAACCTCGTTAAGGTGACAACCAATCCATACCCAATATAACATCGAAATCTACCATATCTAAGAGCAGAAGGTCTACACTGGTCTTAAGACTCCCAATAGTGACCACACACGAACGATATACACGATCTACAACAATAGAATCCCCCACAAGTGTGGACACATATATGTTAGCTTCAAGGTTTCACGTATTAATTTTGATGGTAACAAACCAACACAATTATTAATCAAAGAACATTTACGTGTGGTAATCTTATTTTTGTACATGTTTATGTGAAAGTGAATATCAAATACATGGAGCACTGGTGTCCTACGTATTGGAAATAGGCTATTGGGTGAAACCTCTCATGGGCTATTAATGCAAGCAGTGTAGCCGGGCAATGTAAATAATATGTCCATTCATCAACCGATTCATGGAATCCACGGATATTATGGATGGAAAGGTTTTCAACATCTTGAAAGGAAAGTTGCTAGAATTATGGAGATGATCTATTATTTTGTAGAAGAAAAATACTTTATGGGAAAGATACTACAAGGACAAGGAAGAATATATTTTCTATGGAAAGAAAATATATTATGGATGTAGTACAATCTATATTATGGAAAGACATTATTTTCCAAGATCAAGAAAGGAATATTTTCAACACAATGGGAGAAGAATATATTTTCTATGAAAAGAAAATATATTATGAATGTAGTACAATCTATATTATGGAAAGAGAATATTTATAGGGACAATATTTATGAGATTTCCTAAGCTGGAAAGAAATTCCCACTATTACTATATGATTGAGATTCCTTAAGCATTTATTGGTTACGAAGATAAATCAAGTAAAATATATAGATATTGACCAAGAGTCATCTGCAAAAGGAAATGATATAAGCAAGAAGCAATATTCATTAATTTCACAACTGTGTACAATATTGGTGCAAGGAAAATAAATGGGAAGAAATCCTATTGAAATCTCACGTGGAGTGGAATCACTTCAACCTATGGATGGAAGATAGATTCTATATAATTTATACCTTAATGAAGAATCTGCCAAGACATAGAAATTCAAGAAGCCTACAACTAATTGAGATTTCCTACAATCACAAAGTCAAGCACTACAACGAAGCTTCAAAAGGAAAATCGACATCTGCTAAATCAAATAAGATTCAACATAATCCATCAGGAGATATCCGAGGATATTATCATCATGATCTTCACAACATACATAAAATCAAGACTCAAGGATATGATGCAAAGGCCAATTCAAAGCCAACACTATATGTACGAGAAACTAAAGAAGAAACACACGCAACCTTCTATATTGGCTATCCAACTACAAGTTCTTTGTTCTAATCTTAACAAGCATTGTAATTCACTTTAGTAGATTTATTGTGCTCACAAAATAGAGAAGAGAGACAGAAAAATATTGGAGAGGCAATGTGTCCAAAAGGTTGTGTCATTGTTCGTTTCTTTGGTGAGCGAGTGAAACCAAAGGGTCTTTGTTGGTGAACGAGTGAAAACCAACTCTTTTTTGTTGCTGGTGAGCGAAGTAAAACCAACCCTGTCAACGTTGGTGGTGATCATAGAAAATCATAAAGGCTGTACTCAATCCAATTTACAAAGAGATCTAAAAGATAACACTCTTGCAACCCAAGAGGACTGGATTAGGATACCACATTGGTTCCGAACCAGTATAAAATTTCTGGTGTCATTTAATTTATCGCTCTCATTTTATGTTCTGCTCCTTTACTATTTATTATGATTAACACTTGTTTAAATTGAAAGGACTAATAGTTATGTGCAGGATGTCCCCGCATAAGTCGACTAGATCTTAAGAGTAGTCGACTGGAAATTTAAAAAGGCTACCATTCACCCCCCCTCTTGTACTTTCAATTGGTATCAGAGCAGGTATCACATCTTTATTTTTTCTCTTAACAGCAAGTGAGAAAGATTCATGGCAGGTCATCAAATTGTTGGAACCGTACGTCAAGAGGGATACTCAACAAGTAGGCCACCGTACTCCAGTAGTCAATACTATATCCATTGGAAAGAAAGAATGAAGGTTTATGTCCAATCAATAGATTATCGAGCCCAACTAGTTATTCAGAATGGACCAAGACCTATTGCGAACAACAATGATGGAAAGAAGCTTGTAAAAAGGGAATCCATATTTGAATACACAAGAGAACAGTTGGATATTATGCAAACAAATGCTAGAGCAATCAAAATTCTCTATTGTGAGATTAATGAAGAAGAATATAAGAGAATATCCACCTGTGAGACTGCTAAAGATATATGGGTCAAATTGGAAAATATCCACGGGGATGCCAACAAAGTAGAGGAAATTGAAGAATCCGAAAATGGTGAAGATCGAGAAGACTTGACTGTGATACCCAAGACGAGAAAAAAGAGGAGTAGAAAGAAGCAGAATAGAATATCTCAATCCGTCCAGAATCATCAAAAGAAACGAAAGAATGAGGTTCAACAACAAGAGAACATCTACTGCTACAAATGTTGTAAACCTGGACATATGAAATTAAAATGTCATAGCCTCAAGAAGAAAAATCATAGAATCTCAAATTGGAGCAACGCGGATGATCAAGAAGAAATGACAAACACATGTCACAAGAAAAGAGGAGAAACTAACGAGGTGTGATTTAATGCTATTCTAGATTATGATCTCAAGAAAAATAATCACAAATCTTGGAGCGACGAGGATGAATTTGAATAAGAAAACAATCACAAAAGAATGAAGAATCAATGTTTCATGGCAATGGGAGAAATGAACAAGGTATGTACCACTCCTATTACGTATTGTGATAAATGTGATGAATTGCAGGATGATATCGAATTGGTTCTCAATGACCTTGAGAACATTCTAAATGAATATAATAAGTTGAGGAAGGAGAAGAAGAATTGGGAGATCCAACTTGAAGAATATAAGAAGTTGACACATGAGAAGAAAGATTGGGAGATCAAACTTGAAGAACATAACAAGTTGAGAAATGAAAAGAAAGACTGGGATATTCAGCTTAAAGAATATATGGTGGAGAACAACTTACTTCAAGAAGAAAATTTTGAGCTTCGCAAACAAATAAGCAGCTTGCACAAATCCCCAATCCACTACTTTGATCGATCAAAGTCGTCTCCTTGTCTTAACAACTATAAGTCGACTGAAAAGGGATCTACTGGAAAACGTCCTACTTTGAACAAGTTGACTGAGGAAAGCTTCAAGTCAACTAATAAGGCAACTGCAGGTAAACACTCTTCTTCTCATATTAAATGCCACTATTGTTGCAATTTTGGACATAAAGTATTTGCATGCAATTATGCCAAAAGTTATGTTATATCAAAATATGTTTGGAGACCCAAAACAGTTACATGCATCTCGAATTATACAATCTACTAACGATGAAGGACCCTAAAAGATTTGGGTACCAAAAATAAATTAATCTATTTTGCAAGAATTCTGAGTCCAGCCATAAAAAGGGATAAATGAGATTTATATAATGGCTGGTCAAGGCACATGCTTAAAGATGCTTCAAAGTTCATACATACTCTATAAATGATGAAGGAACTGTTACAAGTAATGGTAAAGCTTAAGTGATTGGTATCACTAAAGGTTATTCAAGTTCCTTCGGATGCTTTATAAGGTGATACATATCTAGTTACATATTTTTTGTTAAGTATAATATGATATGTACAACTACATATTTCTTAAGTCGACTAGTTGCAACATAATACTATGTTTGGTGTTAATCTTATCCTTGACTTAGAAATTTTGAATAGAACGAATTTATATCTTGTATGAACCATGTCATCTGTATAAGCATTAGGATAAGCAAGCATGCATGTATTCCTTTCATATAGTTGTTAGCTTAAGATAATTTGTAAAGAGAATTACTTCTTATATCCTTTATCTTGATGAATGTTTCTATATTTCATTCAAATCTGAGAAGGTTGTTTAATCTTGATGCCTCGGTAACTTCTGCATATGGAGATACTCGATTATTCCTAAGACTCAAAAGCTTGGAAGGTACATATATATGTCTCTATTGATGATTATCCTTACTTTTGAATAGGTTATTTTTTAAGTAAATGACGCATTTGCGGTGATCATCGATGTGAGTTCTAATAGTATTTGTTTGACATTTTCTTGCAACAAACATGATCTCTCACATTTTTAGTCTGGCACCTCAGTTTAAAGCAGACTTGAAAATAAAACATTATTTTTGCATAAATTGTCATCATTGGCTTATATGTGCTTTAATATTTTTCATTGGATCATATCTTGAATGAAATTCTGCTTGAGCTATGGGAAGGAAGAAAAATCAAATTTTGGTTATCTTATTTTCTTTGGTTGCAACTGTCTTGGTAAGATTCTTGACATATTCCTTATTCATTGCTACTTACGATTTTATGAAATTCAAAATATTAGTTGTATGAGAAATCCCAACATGCACGTTTTTCTTTGTGATAATATTTTTCTAAGGAAATTGTGTATAAGGATGGAGAACTTGCAATAATATGCTAATGACACATCCCCAGTTGAACTAGACAGTCATGAAGAAGCATTAAACGATGAATGCTGAATTCTAGCAATGCAATATTTGGTGAGTGAAGCTGAAAGAATCAAAAGTATAAAAATCCAGTGCCAAGCAAAGGAGCTACAATCATGAATATCTAAAGCCTGATAAGACTGGTAAGGTTGTGAAAATAATATGTAAACTTGTAGCCCAAGGTTTCACAACAAGAAGGTTTGTTTCTTCCTAGAGGTTGTTAAAACAATATTTTTCATGTGCATATTACAAAGTTTCCAAACTATTTTTGTATGGATTTTGAAATATATTTTAAATGGTTTAAAAATTGCATAACATTATTCTCTAACCTCTCTTTGGAATTGAAGGGCCTTTTGAATCACTTTCTTGTGACCAAGACTAGTTATAACTTGAAACAAATTTGTGTTTATCATTTGAAAATTATTCTTTTCAAAGATGCATTTACAAGAGCATATTTTTTTGGTAACACTAACCAAAAGCATGTCAAGTTTTTTTAAGTCTCTAGAAGATGATCGGTTTGAAATGAGTATGATGGAGAATTTATCTTCATCTTCACATACCAAATAATGCGAAGCAAGGAGAAAATTGATAATTGCTCACGTTTGCGAAAGAAAATTTTATAGTAATGATATCCTAGTGTATCCTTTTTGGTAAAAATGATTCTTTATCTTGTTATCTCTTTTATGTTTATTATTTGTGTGATTTCAAGTCTATTATAGCATGTCTGCAATTCAATTTTATTAGAACTATTTTAAAATAGATTTAAAATTGAGTCGTCCTGCTCTACATTTGTAGAAGTCTAATAATTCTCTTCAAGTATTTGGAATTGTTTTTGGTTGAACTAAAATGAACTACAATATCTCATGTTTCGTATGGTCAGCAATGATTTGGCTACTCAAAAGTTTTCCAACGGAATCAAACATTTGGTATTGATTGCTTATTGTTTACTATACATGTCATTGGTTTTACTAGAGGAATTAATATATTGTGCACTTATCGAATTGAGAGGTTCTTGGAATATAGATATTTTTATAGCGTATGCTTTATTGGTTATAGTCATTTATATCCTATCCCACCCTTTTGATGATGACAAAAGGGGAAGAAAATAATGTGTACAAAAGTTCAAATACTCAGGTAGAATGTATGGAGACAGTGGGAGCATAACTAAGGAATGCATAGAGTGAGAGGGAGTTCACACTTCATGTAATACATGCATTCCGAGAAGATGACTTCAGGGAAGTAACCGGTTTATCTAACTTATCACACTACTGTCTTTGATTAAATTTTCTCATTTTGTACTCAATGGTTTGCCATCATCAAAAAGGAGGAGATTGTTAGCTTCAAGGTTTCACGTATTAACTTATCACATTTACATCTGGTAATCTTATTTTTTTTACATGTGTATTCAAGAAAGAAGATGCTGGTATAGATCCAAATAAATTTGGGAAGAGAATATTATGGGAAAGTGAATATCAAATACATGGAGCACTGGTGGTCTACATGGAGCACTAGTGGCCTAGGTACTGGAAATAGGCTATTGGTGCAAACCTCTCATGGGCTATTAATGCAAGCAGTGTAGCTGGGCAGTGCAAATAATATTGTGATGACCCAAAAGGTCATCTTATATAAATTTAATTGTGACTGTGTTTTGAAGCCCCGAAAGCCTCCGTTAATCTCACCTCGATGTGTATGCACATCCCAGACGCGTAGCCAGGAAGCCTCAATGTGAAAACTTGATAAAGAGTTGAATTTATGATAATTAATTAAATAAAATTTACTTTGGTCAATATTTTTGGTAAACGGACCCGGACCCGTGATCTGGCGGTCCCGGGAGGTCCATAGGAAAACATGGGACTTGGGCGTATGCCCGGAATTAAATTCCGAAGACCCAAGTCCGAGAAATAAATTTTTAAAGAAAATTATTTTCTGAAAATAATAATGGCTTATGAAAATGAACCTCGATGTGAAACCTGTTCTGCCGAGCCCGTATTATGATTCCGGAGCCCGCAACAGGTTCAATATATGTTAGTTAAGTTATCTGTGATATTTGGTAAGCAACGAACTTGATTTGACGGGTTTCAGATCAAAATTGGGAAATTTAGAGTTAATGAAGTTTTGAGGATTTTCATAGATTTGAAATTTGGTTTGGAATGTGATTGTATGTTACCGAGGTCTGAATGAAATTTTGAGACCGGGAATAGTTCCGTTATGTCATTTATGACAAGTCTGCAAAATTTGAAATCCCTCCGAGTAGTATAGGCCGGTTCGGCGCATTGTAATGAATTCTAGAATCTTAAGTTCTTAAGCTTGATTCAATTTTGTTTTGGGGTTGAATTCTGAGTTTCGTTGTTTTTTTTCGCGTTCCAGAAGTTCAAGCGAGTCCGTATAATGAATACAAACTTGTCGGTGCTTTTGGATAGGGTCCCGAGGGGCTCGGGTGAGTTTTGGACCCCCGAGAGCTAAGTTGGAAAAACCAGATTTTTGCTGTCTGGTTTCCTTCTATGCAATCATAGAAGGTGGGTCGCGATCGCGGAGAAGGAATTGGGTTGGGTTGCTGATTGTTCTTCGCGATCGCAGCTTCCTCTTCGCGATCGCAGAAGGCTGGACTCCATGCCTTCGCGATTGCAGCCCCATCCTCGCGATCGCATAGTGCCAAGCCCGGGCGGGGCACAATTACTCTTCACGATCGCAGGACCTCTGCCGCGATAATAGAGGTCTGGCCAATTGGCCTTTGCGATCGCAGGACCTCTGCCGCGATCGCAGAGGTCTTGCAAGTTGGCCTTCACGATCGCAGTGAAGGAGATTCCTGGGTAGTTTTATTAAATGCGGGACTTAGCCTATTTCCCCCATTTTCATCTTCCTCCTCAAGTCTTTAAAGAGCACTTCAAGGAACCTTCCACCACTGTTATTTAGGTAAGTAAATTCCATGGTTTTACTAGTTTCAAACATCAATTCCTAGTTAAATTCCCTACTAAGTTATCAAAAATCATGGAATTAGGTAGTAATTTTCGGGCTCTTGGGGATTTTGTGATTTTCCATTTTAGGCCATGAATTCGCGTAGAAATCACACCTTAATGATTCTTAGGCTATGGGTGAGTGATCCCTTCGAGAATTTTCGAAATTTGAGCATGCGGGACTGGGGTTGGAATTTAGGAATTCTTCAAGAATAGCGGTTTTTATTGAATGACTAAGATAACTTCCCACATTGCGCATGCATTGATTTAATTATACCCCTTTTGGCTAGTTGAGAGTCCTTGGTGTAGAGTTCGGAGTTTCGGGCGCAATTCTGGTCCGAGGGGTAGATTCGACACGAGGTGAGTCTCCTTTCTAACTTTGTAAGAGGGAATTTTCCCCATAGGTTATGTATATGCTATGTGTAAATTGTTGGGGGCTACGTACGCGCCAAGTGACGAGAGTCCGTACGTAGCGGCTATCATTGTTATGTCCGGGTAGTTAGGCCCACATCATGTCTTATATGCTTCCTCGTAATGCCTTATATGCTTCCTTGCAATGCTTTATATGATTCATTGTGACGCCATATGTACTATGAGATTATGTGTTGTATAGTATTGTTCCTCTGAGGATTTATGGAAAATTGTTGAATGGATAGGAATTTGTTATGGAAATTAAGTATTATAAGATATTGGGATCGGGCCGTATGCCACGACAAGTTTGAGAGTGATTATGCCTATATGGGATCGGGCCGTACGTCACGACAGAGTTGAAAAGTATTTGAAATATATATGGGATCGGGCCGTAAGCCACGACAGAGTTGAAAAGTATTTGTGATATATATGGGATCGGGCCGTACGCCACGGCGGAGTTGAGAGGTATTGTACACATATGGGATCGGGCCGTACGCCACGGCGAGTTTAGAAGGTACCTTATGGGAGTGGGCCGTATGCCACGGCGGGTCTAAGACTTGGTGATTATTGTTTCGTTTCGGTGGTCTTACCCTTGAAAGTTCATTATTGCTTAATTCAGTAGTTGTTTGGATTTCTGCTCTTGATATGTGCTTGTTTCTTATTTCCTGACATGCCATTGTATTTTATTATATTCTATCATATGTTATTACTGATGGACCTTAGTGAGTATCGAGTCGACCTCTCGTCACTACTTCTTCGAGTTTAGGCTGGATATTCACTGGGTACATATTTATTTTAATATGTACTCATGCTGCACTTCTGTACTTAACTGTATAGGTTCTGAGGTCGGTGCTTCTGGTTATTGTACCGGAGATAGACCCTGAGCTTGTGGACTTGACTTCACGGTGAGCTGCTTCCTCTGGCGATCCCCAGCAACACCATGGAGTTTCACTTACTTTTGTTATTTTTCCCCGTCTATTTCATCCAGACAATGGATTTGTATATATTACTTTCCTTTGTATATTCCGTTAATATGCCCATGACACTCGTGACACTAGTTCCTGGCACGCATAGTGTATATTTTGGGTTTTGGGTTGTATAGGCATACATATGCCTTATTTTGGCCATGTAGTGTTATGCTTTTATTTTCATATCAAGCTATCATCATGTTTAATTGTTCAAAATTGGTAAATATTGACTTGTTTAATCAAATGGTAAGGGTAACACTTAGTGTAATTCATATTGTCTTGCCTACCTGGATTAGGATTCTGGGTCGTGACAACTTGGTATTAGAGCACTAGGTTCACGTAAGTCTCACTTATCTTCAGGAGGCTATGGGGTGTTAGGAAACTTCCCTTTATTCATATCCTGTTGTGCAATCTATGATGTACTCAAACTTATTCTTCTATTCTCTCACAGATGGTGAGGACGCGTGCATCCGATGTTCCTGGTCCGGGAGATGCCGCCGCCGCTGCCGCCCGAGGTCGGGGTAGAGGCAGGGGTAGATCACCTGCTCGAGGTAGGGGACGAGGGCGTCCCAGAGCTATACTAGTGGCACCACCAGAGGACCCTATTATGGAGGAGCAGGATGAGGTGCCTCCAGTAGCACCTGCTCCAGTGGATTTCATGACGAGGCTAGGCTTCCAGGAGGTCATGGGGCGTATGCTGAGATTCATGGACACTATGTCCCAGGCTGGTTTATTTCCAACCGACACTGCTACTTCTCAGGCGGGAGAGGGAGTTCAGACCCCTACTGCTCAGGCCACATGTCAGGAAGCAGCTGCACGTCATACCCCGTGCACACCGCCCGTGGGTGGGGTTCAGCCCGTAGTAGCATCCCAGAGCCCAGGCCAGTTGCAGAGGATGACCAGCAGAAGATGTTGGATAGATGGACCCGACTTTGCCCTCTAGTCTTCGGGGGTGAGCGAGGTGAGGATGCTTAGGATTTCATTCATAGGTGCAGGGACAGACTGCACAACATGAGGATTTTGGAGTCCCATGGAGTAGGGTTCACCACATTTTAGTTAGAAGGCAGAGCTCGCAGGTGGTGGCAGTCATATATTCTTAGCAGACCAGCAGATTCTCCTCCTGTCACTTTGGATCAGTTCGCTCAGCTATTTCTAGACAGATACATTCCACCTTCTGAGAGGGAGGAGCTACGGGGTCAGTTTGAGCGACTAGAGCAGGGGCAGATGTAAGTGACTGATTATGAGTCTAGATTTTCTGAGTTATCTCGCCATGCCCTTATGATATTGCCTACTGATGCCGAGAGGGTGCGGCGATTTGTGGCAGGCTTGCATCCAGGTAATAGGGCCTATATGGCCCGAGAGGTTGAGATGGGTACCCCTTACTAGCTTGTAGTCGAGATAGCTCGACGGATTGAGGGGTATCGATTGAGAAGCAGGGAACAGGGTCAGCAGGGTGAGCGGGACAAGAGGGCCAGGTTCTCAGGAGAGTTCAGGTATGTTTCAGCTAGGAGCAGGGGTCAGTTCGGGGGTGGTCATCCCATCAAACTTTCATATTCAGCACCCCCACTACTCCATCGAGGTGGTTCAGTGATGCCTCAGTTCGGCGCCATGCCAAAGCATTCCTATCGTCCTCCACTCATCCAGAGAGCACCCAACGGTTATTCCAGTCATCAGAGACCCTCTAGTTCCTATTTCAGTGCCTTACCAGAGGGTTCACACTGCCCTCCGGCTATTCAGGGTTCTTCCTCTTTTGATTAGCGGGCTATAGTGCCAGGAGGTTGCTTCGAGTGTGGGGATCCGGGTCATACGTGGAGGTATTATCCCAGGTATCGGGGCAAGGTAGTGCAACAGAGTTATCAGCCTAGGAATTCAGCACCAGCAGTCCGGCCACCTCGAGGAGGAGGTGTGATGACCCAAACGGTCATTCTAAGTAATATTAGTTATATCTGTGTGCCGAGGCTCCGAAAGCCTCCGTTGATCTCACCTAGATATGCGTGCGAATCCCGAGCGTGTAGCCGGGAAGTCTTCATATTGAATTTGGATGAAAAATAGAATTTTTTGATAACTAAATGGATAAATTTGACTTTGGTCAATATTTTTGGTAAACAGACCCGAACCCGTGATGTGACGGTTCCGGAGGGTCCGTAGGAAAATATGGGACTTGGGCGTATGCCCGGAATCGAATTCCGAGGTCCCAAGCCCGAGAAATGAATTTTTAAAGAAAATTATTTTCTGAAAATAATAAAGGATTTTGGAAATGAATAATTATCTGAAAACCGTGTTACCGGGCCCGTATTACAGTTTCGTAGCCCGAAATAAGTTTACTATATGTTACGTGACTTATCTGTGAAATTTGGCGTAAACCGAACTTGAAATGACGTGTTTCAGATCAAAATTGGAGGAATTAGACTTTATGAAGTTTACAAGAAAATCTATGAGTTTTGAGGTTTAATTCCATGTTTTTGGTGATATTTTGATGATCTGAAAGCTTGACCAAGTCTTTAGGATGTTTTGGGAGTGGTGTGTGTTTTTGTTTTTGAGCCCCGAGGGCTCGGGTGAGTTTCTTGTAGCTAACGGGGTGTGAAAAACATGAAACATCTGGTGTGATGTTGCAGGTTTCTGATGTCTGGTGTGATACCCTTCGCGAACGCGGCCAAGGGCTCGTGAACGCGAAGGGTAAATAGTGTGGCTTGGGTTTTGTTCTACGCGAACGCAGGGGTACGGGCGCGAATGCGGAGCTATGGGGGGGGGGACTTCTCTACGCGAGCGAGATGCCCCTCTCGCGAACGCGTAGTATTATAGGGTGGGGTCTGGGGTCAGGTCGGTTGTTCTTCGCGAACGCGGGCAGAGGCACGCGAACGCGGAAGGTTAGGGAGTCAGACATATGCGAACGCGGCCCTGGTTCCGCGAACGCATAAGTCCCAGCTGCCAACCCTTCACGAACGCGGTCAGTTGCCCGCGAACGCGAAGGGTAAATCCCTCCAGTGATTTTAATAACCCAAAAACAGAACCACCTCGGGATTCTTTCCATTTTCCACTTCTCTTTTCTTCCCCAAGCCTCCATAACCGAGAATCAAGCTCCCCAACCTCCATAACTCCCTAGGTAACTATTGTTAACATCATTTCCTCTTATTTTCATCAACTAATCACTAGATTCTAGGCCTAAAATCATGGAATCAAAGTAGGAATTAGAGATTTTAGGTAGAGTTGGGTTTTTGAGAATCTTGGGTGATTCAACCTCAATTTGGGGTCGAATCTTAAAACAAATTATATATTCTAACTCGTGGGGTTATGGGTGATCGGGTTTTGGTCCGAGCCTCGTGTTTGGATCAAGGGGGCCCGGGGTCAAATTTCGGAATCTTAGGAAGAATGCTTTGAAATAAATAATTAGGCTATGAGTTTGATTTATTGAGCCATTATTGATATACTTGGGTTGATTATGTCTAGATAATACCTTTCTGGAGTCGGATTCTAAAGGAAAGTCTGTGATTGAGGCTTGACTTGTATTTTCGGAACCGAGGTAAGTGTTTGGCTTAACCTCAGCTTGAGGTAATAGGTATAGAGTCTTACTTGCTATGTGTAACTCATGTCCAACGTATAGGCGGGGTGACGAGTGCCTATGCGTTGCGGTCAAGCATGCCCGTGAGTCATTTGTGATGAACTTGCTATGTTCTTAATATTCTCCGCCCTATGAGTAATTGGTGAATTAAAAAGTGATACCTTGATGTTGTTTCATGACGTGGAGGGTTATTGAGTGATTTATTTCAATTGAGGCTTACATTGTTGAATTTATAATTCTGATGAGAGGTTGGTCATAGCTGAGACCCTTGTCGGGCATTTGTTGATGTTGTAATTGATGATTCCTCCTTGCCGGGACAATAAAATTGTATTTAATATTTCCATGCACTTGAGACTTCGTAATGTTGATTTTCACATTATTGTTGCCTTGTTCTATTATCTGTCGCACGAGGGGACATGCCGTGCTGAGTGATTTTGAGGCTATGCACAAGGGGACATTCCAAGCCGAGTGTCATTTTATATGCACGAGGGGACATTCCGTGCCGAGTGATTTTGAGGCTATGCACGAGGGGACATTCCGTGCCAAGTGATTGTGAGGTTATGCACGAGGGGTCATGCCGTGCCTCTTGTTGTTTATTATCTGTTTTGAGAAGTTAAATTCCTGCCTTTTCTTTACATTTCAGTTATTACCCTGTTCTACTGTACTAGCATTTTTGTTGCCCTTTGACCCCCAGCATGTTCTCCCCGTATCTGTCTTACTTGATTATTTCCGTCGATATTCTCCTGTTATTATATAGAATTGCACAGGTACATATATTGTTGTCGGTCCTAGCCTCATTACTACTTCGCCGAGGTTAGGCTCGACACTTACTCAGTACATGGGGTCGGTTGTACTGATGCTACACCTGCACTTCTTTATGTTGTGCAGATTACGCAGCCGGACCCGGTGATCACTGACGGTCGGAGCATCTTACCAGTTTATATAGAAGACATCGAGGTAGACCCGCAGACGTTCGTGGGCCTTGGCGTCACCTTTTACTCTTCACTTTCAGCTCTGTCTTACTTTGTATTTCAAAGACAGTCCTACGTACTTATTTTCAGACCTTTGTTTTTAGTAATCTCTTAGACAGTTCGTGAGTATGTGACACCAATTCTGGGATTTGTATTTGGGTTTTACTTCGAAATTGCTATGTTATTTTTGGCTATTTGTTAACCTTCATATTATTGATCATCGATGCTTTAGTTATCTTATCCGTGTTGGTTGTTAACGAATTTTATTTAGTTCAAACGTTGGCTTGTCTAGCGGGTTCAACGTTAGACGCAGTCATGGACCGAAGGTGGTATTTCGGGTCGTGACAAGTTGGTATCAGAGCCCTAGGTTACTTAGGTCTCTCAACTCACAGACAAACTCGATAGAGTCTGAGGGATCGGTACGGAGACGTCTGTACTTATCCCCCAGAGGCTGCAAAGTTAGGAATATCTTCACCTCTTTCATTCTCTGTCGTGCCAATTGAATTCTGAATGCTAATTGAGTCTCTATTTTACTCTCTCGCAGATGGCGAGAATGCGTGCTTCCTCATCGACCGACCAGCAGCCTAATCCTCCTATTACAGCTCCTACGAGGGGCCGAGGCCGTGCTAGAGGTCGAGGCAGAGCTAGAGCAACAGCTCCAGTGGAGGACCCACAAGTAGACTTCGCCGGTGAGGTTCCTACTCCGACAGTCCCAGTTGGACCGGCTCAGGTCCCAAATGGGTTCATTGCCACCCCAGTGCTTCAGGACGCTCTAGTCCGCTTAGTGAGACTTATGGAGAGTATGGCTCAGGCCGGTCTTCTTCCTACTGCACCATCTGGATCTCAGGCTGGGGGAGGGACCCAGACTCCTTCTATTCATACGCCAGAGCAGTTTGCCACTCAGTTCCAGACCCCGGCACCTCAGACGGCCGGAGTAGTTCAGTCGGGTATTGGGGCACCAGAAGTTGAGGGAGCAGCCATGTCAGCAGACGCTCTGTGGAGGTTGGACCGGTTCACCAAGTTATTCACTACTACATTTACTGGTGCACCATCAGAGGATCCCCAGGATTATTTAGACAACTGTTATGAGGATCTTCAGAACATGGGCATTGTGGAGTCCAATGGAGTAGATTTTGCTACATTTTGTCTTTCTGGCACCGCCAAGACTTGGTGGAGAGATTACTACTTGACCAGACCAGCTGGGTCTACACCTCTGACTTGGGCTCAGTTCTTCGAGTTGTTCTTGGGGAAGTTCCTTCCATTTACCCAGAGAGAGGATCTTCGGAGGCAGTTTGAGTGTCTACAGCAGGGCTCCATGTCCGTCACTCAGTACGAGACCAGATTTATTACGCTGGCCAGACATGCCATTATTATACTCCCCACTGATCGGGAGAGGGTTCAGAGGTTTATTGAGGGTCTATCTCAGCCCATCAGGCTTCATATGGACAGAGAGACGGGTACTGATATCTTCTTTTAGGATGCATCCGATGTGGCTAGGTGCATTGAGATGGTATTATCCTAGGGTGGTGGACAGGGGTCTGACAAGAGACCTTGTCATTTTGGTCGTTTCAGTGGTGCCTCATCTGGAGGCAGAGATCCCTTTGGAAGAGATCATCCTCCTAGTCCTTATCAGTCGGCACTCCAGGTATCCCGCGGTGCACCTTCGGCATCCATCAGTGCACCGCTGATTCAGAGCTATCATAGTGGTCATTCTGGTCGTCAGGGACAGTTCCAGGGTCAGTATTATCAGCAGCCGAGGTCTTGCTTCACTTGCGGTGGTATGGGGCATATTTCTAGGTTTTGCCCTCGAGGTATTGGTGGTTCTCAGTATCAGGGTTCTCGTGCCATGGTTCCCACATCAGGTGCACCCTCAGCCCCTCAGCTAGCTAGGGGTGGTGGTCGTGGTGCCAGAGGTGGAGGTCAGACGCATAGAGGTGGAGGGCAGGCCATGAGAGGTAGAGGTCAACCCGTAGCCGGTAGACCCAGAGATATACAGGTTGGAGGGGCCCAGCCCCGGTGTTATGCTTTTCCTGCTCGTCCAGATGCTGAGGCTTCTGATGCAGTTATTATAGGTACGGTTTCAGTTTGCATCCGAGAGGCTTCGGTGTTATTTGATCCGGGTTCTACATTCTCCTATGTGTCTTCATATTTTGCCCCTTATTTGAGTATGCCCCGTGATTCCTTGGGTACTGCTGTACATGTGTCTACACCGGTGGGTGATTCTATAGTGGTAGATGGAGTCTACTATGCTTGCGTAGTAGATATTGGTGGTCTGGAGACTCGGGTTGATCTTTTTCTTCTTGATATGGTTGACTTTGATGTTATATTGGGGATGGATTGGCTATCTCCCTATCATGCTATTATGGACTGTCATGCCAAGACAGTGACCTTGGCCTTGCCAGGTGTGCCTCGTTTAGAGTGGAGAGGGGCTCCTAGTCATTCTTATGGTAGGGTTATTTCTTATATGAAGGCTCGGCGCATGGTCGAGAAGGGTTGTTTTGCCTATTTTGCCTATGTTCGTGATTCTAGTGGTGATGTTCCTTCTATAGAGTCGGTGCCCATGGTTCGCGAATTTGCAGAGGTATTCCCTGCTGACCTGCCGGGTATGCCACCCAACAGGGATATTGATTTTTGTATTGAGCTAGCTGAGGGCACTAAGCCCATTTCTGTTCCCCCGTATCCTATGGCTCCGCCAGAGTTGAGGGAGTTAAAGGAGCCGTTACAAGATTTTTTGGATAAAGGCTTCATCAAGCCTAGTGTTTCACCTTGGGGTGCTCCAGTATTGTTCGTGAAAAAGAAAGACGGCTCAATGAGGATGTGTACTGACTAGCGACAGTTTAATAAGGTTTCTATCAAGAACAAGTATCCTTTGCCGAGGATTTATGACTTATTTGATCAGCTTCAGGTGCTACGGTGTTCTCTAAAATAGACTTGAGGTCTGGTTATCATCAACTGAGGATTAGGGCTTCTGATGTGCCTAAGTCAGCTTTTCGCACTCGTTGTGGGAATTATGAGTTCTTGGTCATGTCGTTCGGGTTAACCAATGCCCCCGCTGCTTTTATGGAGTTGATGAATCGGGTATTCAAGCCTTATCTGGACTTCTTTGTGATCGTGTTTATAGATTATATTTTGATATACTCTCGCAGCCGAGAGGAGCATGAGCAGCACCTTAGAGTCATCCTCCAGACTCCGAGAGATCGGCAATTGTATGCCAAGTTTCTAAGTGTGAGTTCTGTGGCATTCTTGGGCCACGTGGTATCAGCAGAGGGCATTCAGGTGGATCCGAAGAAAGTTTCAGCAGTTAGAGATTGGCCTAGGCCCACTTCAGCCACAGAGATTCGGAGTTTCTTGGGCCTAGCAGGCTATTATTGCCGGTTCATGGAGGGGTTTTCATCTATAGCATCCCCTATGACCAGGTTAACGCAGAAGAGTGTTCAATTCATATGGTCGGCGGAGTGTGAAGCGAGCTTTCAGAAGCTCAAGACAGCATTGACCACGACACCAGTGTTGGTATTGCCCACAGGTTCAGGTTCTTATACCGTGTATTGTGATGCTTCGAGAGTTGGGCTTGGTGCAGTGTTGATGCAGGATGGGAAGGTTATAGCCTATGCTTCACGTCAGTTGAAGATTCATGAGAAGAACTATCCAGTCCATGATTTGGAGCTTGCAGCTATTGTTCATGCCTTGAAGATTTGGAGGCACTATTTGTATGGGGTACCGTGTGAGGTATTCACTGATCATAAGAGTTTGCAATACTTGTTTAAGCAAAAGGAGTTGAATATGAGGCAGAGGAGGTGGTTAGAGTTGCTGAAAGATTATGACATTACTATTCTCTATCATCCGGGGAAGGCCAATGTGGTGGCCGATGCCTTGAGCCGGAAGTCAGTCAGCATGGGCAGTTTGGCTTATCTATCAGTTGGAGAGCGACCTTTGGCTTTGGATGTTCAGGCGTTAGCCAATCGATTTGTTAGATTGGAGATTTCTGAGGGTGGCAGTGGTTTGGCCCATACCGTCACTCGTTCCTCATTGTATGATCATATTCGCGCCAGGCAGTATGATGATCGTCACTTGTGTGCTCTTAGAGATGCGGTTTGGCACGGACGTGCCAAGCAAGTCACAGTTGATGCTGAGGGAGTTTTGAGATTGCATGATCGTATAAGTGATGAGAGGTCGACTCGATACTCACTAAGGTTCAACAGTAATAACATATGGTAGAATATAATGAAATACAATAGGCATGTCAGGGAGATAAGCAACAAGTATGTATATCAAGAGCAGAAATCCAAACAATTGCTGAACTAAACAATAAAGCACTTTCAAGGGTACGACCACCGAACGAAACAATAATCACAAATTCTTAGATCCGCCGTGGCGTACAGACCGCTCCCATAAGGTACCTTCTACACTCGCCGTGGCGTACGACCTGATCCCATTATTCATTTCAATTGCTTTTCAACACTGTCGTGGCGTACGGCCCGATCCCATTATTCATTTCAATTTCTTTTCAACACTGTCGTGGCGTACGACCCGATCCCATTATTCATTTAAATTTCTTTTCAACACTGCCGTGGCGTACGGCCCGATCCCATATTCATTCCTATTTCTTTTCAATAGTGTCGTGGCGTACGACCCGATCCCATTATTCATTTAAATTTCTTTTCAACACTGTCGTGGCATACGACCCGATCCCATATATTTCACAATTCTTACTTTTCATAACAAATTCCTTATCATTCAACAATTTTTCCATAAAGCCTCAGAGGAACAACACTATACAACACATAACCTCATAGTACATATGGCGTCACAATAAATCATACAAAGCATTACAAGGAAAACATATCAGGCATTACGAGGAAAGCATACAAGCCATGATGTGGGCCTAACTATCCGGACATAACAATAATAGCCGCTACGTACGAACTCTCGTCACTTGGCGCGTACGTAGCCCCCAAACAATTTACACATAGCATATAGATCACCTATGGGGGCAATTCCCTCTTACAAGGTTAGAAAGGAGACTCACCTCGTGTCGAATCTACCCCTCGGACCACAATTGCGCCCGAAACTCCGAACTCTACACCCGAGGACTCGCAACTAGCCAAAAGGTATACAATAATATCAATGCATGCACAAAGCGGGAAGTTATCCTAGTTATTCAATAAAATCGCTATTCTTGAAGAATTCCCAAATTCCAACCCTGGTCCCTCATGATCAAATTCCGAAATTTCTCGAAGGGATCACTCACCCATAGCCTAAGGATCATTAAGGTGTGATTTCTACTTGAATTCAAGTCCTAGAATGGAAAAATCACAAAATCCTCAAGAACCCTAAAATTACTACCTAATTCTATGATTTTAGATAATTTAATAGTGAATTTAACTAAGAATTAATGTTTGAAACTAGTAAAACTATGGAATTTACTTACCTTAATAACAGTGGTGGTAGGTCCCTTGAAGATCTCTCTAAAAACTTGAGGAGGAAGATGAAAATGGAGAAAAAAGGCTAAGTCCCGTATTTTATAAAACTGCCTAGGGATTCCTTAACTGCGATCGCGACAAGGGACCTGCGATTGCGAAGGCCAATTGGCCAGACCTCTGCGATCGCGACAGAGGTCCTGCGATCGCGAAGGCCAACTGGCCAGACCTCTGCGATCGCGGCAGAGGTCCTGCGATCGCGAAGAACAAACTCACCCGGCCCAGACGCGACTTAATGCGATCGCGATAAAAGACTGTGATCACGAAGGTGTGGAACCCTGACCTCTGCGATCGCAAAGGGGAAGCTGCGATCGTAGAGAACAATCAATAGCCCAGCAAAAATCCTTCTCCGCGATCGCAACCCACCTCATGCGATCGCAGAGAAGGAAACCAGATAGCAGAAATTTCTGGTTTTCTAACTTAGCTCCCGAGGGTCCAGAACTTACCCGAGCCCCTCGGGACCCCGTCCAAAAGCACCGGCAAGGCTGTAATCGTGATACGGACTCGCTCGAACTCTCGGAACATAAACAACGACAACGAAACTCAAAATTCAACCCCAAAACCAAATTGAATCAAAACTTAAGAACTTGAAACTCTAGAATTCACTTCAATGCACCGTACGGTCTATACTACTCGGAATGATTTCAAATTTAACAGACAAGTCATGAATGACATAACAGAACTATCCCTAGCCTCGGAATTTCATTCGGACCTCGGGAACACAAAATCACATTTCAAGCCAAATTTCAAATTCTATGAAAATCCTCAAAACTTCATTAACTCCAATTTTCCCATTTTGATCCGAAACCCCTCAAATCAAGTCCGTTTCTTGTCCAATTTCACAGATAACTTAAATAACACATATTGAACCTGTTCCGGGCTCCGAAATCATAAAACGGGCCCGGCAGCACAGGTTTCACATCAAGGTTCATTTTCTTTAAAAATTTATTTCCCAGACTTAGGTCCTCGGGATTCGATTTCGGGCGTACGCCCAAGTCCTATATTTTCCTACGGACCTTCCGGGACCGTCGGATCAGTGGTCCGGGTCCGTTTACCAACAATGTTGACCAAAGTCAACTTTATTCATCTAATTATTATAAATTCAACTCTTAATCAAGTTTTCACATAAAAGGCTTCTTGGCTACGCGCCTGGGCTTCGCACGCACATCGAGGTAAGATTAATGGAGGCTTTCGGGGCCTCAGAATACAGTCATAATTAACTTTACATAAGATAACCCCTTTGGGTCATCACATTCCATTAGTATGCTCATGACACTCGTGACACTAGTTCCTGGCACGCGTAGTGTATATTTTGGGTTTTGGGTTGTATAGGCATACATATGCCTTATTTTGGCCATGTAGTGTTATGCTTTTATTTTCATATCAGGCTATCATCATGTTTAATTGTTCAAAATTGGTAAATATTGACTTGTTTAATCAAATGGGAAGGGTAACACTTAGTGTAATTCATATTGGCTTGCCTAACCCCGTCGTTAGGCGCCATCACGACGTGGATTAGGATTTTGGGTCGTGACAAATATGGCCATTCATCAACCGATTCATGGAATCTACAGATATTATGGATGAAAAGTTTTTTAACATCTTGAAGGGTAAGTTGCAAGAACCATGGAGAAGATCTATTATTTTGTGGATGTCACGACCCGAAATCCCACATTCAGGCCGTGACTGCGTCTAACGTTGAACCTGCTAGACAAGACAACGTGGAAAACTACACCAACATATTATCACGGATATAATAGCATTTACTAGAACATATTTTAATTCATAACAAGAAAGTAGATAAATTTTCCAAACTAGGCGAATGTAACAAAATACAATACGTTGCAATAATTCCCAAAAACCGGAGTCACTACTCACGGACATGCTAACAGAGTGCTAAATACAAAGTCTGAAGAAAAATACATGAACTGTCTCAGAAAGACTAGGATAAATGTAAGACAGAATACGGAAATGGAGATAGAGGAGACGCTAAGGCCCACAAACGTCTGCGGGTCTACCTTGGAATCTCTGAGGTGGACTGTAGGATACTCCCTCAAGCGAAGTCCACAGGGTCCGACAGTGGGATCTGCACAACAATAAGAAGTGCGGGTGTAGCATCAGTACAACCGACCCCATGTACTGAGTAAGTGCCAAGCCTAACCTCGGCCGAAGTAGTGACGAGGCTAGACCTGACAACGATAATCTTCCTGTACAGTTCTACAAGATATAGCATAGACAAACGCAGGAATAACTAGATAAGTATGGGATACGGGAGCAGTTAATGGGGGTAACAAGTGAGAGATAAGAATAATTGATTAACACATAGGAGAAAGCAAGAGAGCAAATTAACAAGGATGCTAACGTAACAAGTATAAATGCGAGCAATGTATGTAATGGCACGGAATCACCCTTCATTCTTTTACTCTCTTCCTCACAATGCGATGTATGGTATAAGATAATATAAATCATGGCACGACATCACCCTTCGTGCTTTTAATCTCTTCCTCACAATGCAATGTATAATGTGAGGCAATATAAACCATGGCACGGCATCAACCTTCGTGCTTTTACTCTCTTCCTCACTATGTATTTTATGACGTAATCAATGTAAATCATGGCACGGCATCACCTTTCGTGCTTTACACTCTTCCTCACCAAAACAATGACAAATCTCGAATGGCAAGGAATGTAGCATAGTGGAAATACACATCAAAATCACCCAGCAAGGGAAGAATATCAGTCAATATCATAACAATTGCCCATCAAGGGTCTCAGCTATAACCAATCCTTTCAATTATATCTCTTAACAAATTGGGTCCTCAATCGAATCATATCACAAGTTTATCAACAAGGATTTTCAACAAACAATCAACTTCCAAGTAGGAACAATTTTCATAATACAATGAATATGGAAGTAATAACAAGAATTTCATCAAAATAGACTTACGACATGCTTGACAAACAATGCATAGGTACTCGTCACCTCACCTATGCATTGAACATGATAAACACATAGCACATAGCACACAATACCTATTCCCTCACAAAAGTTAGGCAAGACACTTACCTCGTGTCCAAGAATCGCAATTCAAGCCTCTAATACCGCCTTTTCTATCGAATCCAACTCCGAATCGATAATATCTAGACATAATGGATTTATTAATATCAATAATTACTCAATAAACCAATTCCAAAGCCTAATTATACATTTTTCTACTATTCTTCCACAAAAAAAAAAAACACTAAAATTCGACCCCGGGCCCGCATGCTCGAATCCCTAAAATTCTCGGAGGAATCACTCACCCATAGCCTAAGGAGCATTAATTTGAAGTTTCTACTTTAATTCATAGCATTAATTGGATAGTTCATCAAATTCCCAAAATCCCATCTACTACTCAAAACCTAGATTTTTCTAAGATTTAGTAGTTAATCCCCTGGACAATACATGAATTAAACTAGTAAAATAGAGTGAAATTACTTACCTCTACTGGAAATGGGTCGAGGAATGGTTTCTCAAGCTCTTAGTACCCTTCAATGGAGGTTGGAATGGGTGTAAATGAAGGAAACCCGAGTTTTTACACTAAAATACAGGCTGCCTACAGGGGTTTCCGCACCTGCGACCCTGGCACCGCACCTGCGGTCCCGCACCTGTGAAGAAATGGTCGCACCTGCGGAAAAGGGCCGGGGGAGCTGGGTTCGCACCTGTGGAGTTGGGGGCCGCACCTGCGGTCCCGTACCTGCAGAAAAAGAACTGCACCTGCGAGGCTGGGACCGTAGGAGCGGTCCCGGACCTGCGGCTGGGCAACCGCACCTGCGGTCACACCAGCAACAGCTGCACCATCAGTTATTTTAGCTAGTTTTTAGTCCTGTTGGGGTTCCGGGAGTCACCTGGGCCCACCCGAGCCCCTGTCAAAAAATACCAACAAGTCCCAAATCATTAAACGGACTTGCTTGAGCCCACGGAACACTCAAAACAACGCTAGAACTCAAAATCACACCCCAAAACCCCTAAAACCATAACTTAAGAAACTTCAAGTTCTTGATTTCTATAAACATGCGCCAGACCGACCTATACGACTTGGAATGACATCAAATTTTTTGAACAAGTCATAAATGACAAACGAAACCATTCCCGATCTTGGAATCACACTTGGACCTCGATAACATGAAATCACGTTCTAAACCAAATTTCAAATTCTATGAAAATCCTCAAAACTACATTAACTCTCAATTTCCCATTTTTGATCCGAAACCCGTCAAATCAAGTACGTTACTTACCAAATCTCACAGATAAATTAAATAACACATATTGAACCTTTTCCGGGCTCCAGAACCATAATACGGGCCCGGCAACACAGGTTTCACATCGAGGTTCATTTTCATAAGCCTTAGTTATTTTCAAAAAATAATTTTCTTTAAAAATTCATTTCTCGGACTTGGGTCCTCGAAATTCGATTCCGGGCATACGCCCAAGTCCCATATTTTCCTACGGATCTTCCGGGACTGCCAGATCACGGGTCCGGGTCCATTTACCAAAAATATTGACCAAAGTCAACTTTATTCAATGAATTATCATAAATTCAACTCTTTATCAAGTTTCCACATAAAGGCTTCCCGGTTACGCGTCCGGGCTGCGCACGCACATCGATGTGAGATTAACCGAGGCTTTCGGGGCCTCGGAACACAGTCATAATTAATTTTACATAAGATGACCTTTTGGATCATCACAGTGGAAGAAAAATACTTTATGGGAAATATACTACAAGGCCAAGGAAGAATATATTTTCTATGAAAAGAAAATAAATTATGGATGTATTACAATCTATATTATGGAAAGACATTATATTCCAAGATCAAGAAAGGAATATTTTCAATACAATGGGAGAAAAATATATTTTCTATGCAAACAAAATATATTATGGATGTAGTGAAATATACATTATGGAAAGAGAATATTTATAGGGACAATATTTATGAGATTTCCTAAGCTGGAAAGAAATTTCCACTGTTACTATATGATTGAGATTCCTTAAGCATTTATTGGTTATGGAGATAAATCAAGTAAAATATTTAGATATTGACCAAGGGTCATATGCAAAAGGAAATGATATAAGCAAGAAGCAAGATTCATTGAATTCACAACTATGTACAAGATTGGTGCAAGGAAAATAAATGGGAAGAAATCCTATTGGAATCTCACGTGGAGTGGAATCACTTCAACCTATGGATAGAAGATAGATCCTATATAATTTATACTTTAATGAAGGATCTGCCAAGACATAGAAATTCAAGAAGCCTACAGCTAATTGAGATTTCCTACAATCACAAAGTCAATCACTACAACGAAACTTCAAGAGGAAAGTCGACATTTGCTGAATCAAAGAAGATTCAACATAATCCATCAGGAGATATCTGAGGATATTATCACCATGATCTTAGTAACAGACAGAAAATCAAGACTCAAGGATATGATGCAAAGGTCAATTCAAATCCAACACTATAAATACGATAAACTGAAGAAGAAACACATGCAACCTTCTATACAAGTGTCTATCCAACTACAAGTTCTTTATTATACTCTAAACAAGCATTGTAATTGACTTTAGTAGATTTATTGTGTACACAAAATAGAGAAGAGAGACAGAAAAATATTGGAGAGGCAGTGTTTCCGAAAGGTTGTGTCATTCTTTGTTTCATTGGTGAGCGAGTGAAAACTAAAGGGTCGTTGTTGGTGAACGAGTGAAAACCAACTCTTGTTCGTTGCTGGTGAGTGAGTCAAAACCAACCCTGTCAACGTTGGTGGTGATCGTAGAAAATCACAAAGGCTATACTCAATCCAATTTACAAGGAGCTCTAAAAGACAACACTCTTGCAACCCAAGAGGACTGGATTAGGATACCACATTGATTACGAACTAGTATAAAATTCCCGGTGTCATTTACTTTATCACTCTCATTTTATGTTCTGTTTATTTACTGTTTATTGTGATTAACACTTGTTTAATTAGAAAGTACTAATAGTTCTGTGCCCACCCTTATTCCTCCTATTGCGGCGTGCAACCCGATCCCACTGTATAATAGCAATCCACCCTTATACCTCCTCAATATATCACCCATGTTCCGCATGTTACGTCGTGCAACCGGATCCCACCATATAATAATAAATTACACAGAGTGTACAGAAATTTCACAAAATTTACACGAGGCCATTACCAACACTATGAATTTAGAACAAGGAAACCGGGAGCCGTATAATCAATAAAACTCTATACAATTAATACTACTCGGCGAGACCAAACTAGGATATCACAAAAATGCAAATAAGAACAACTTAAGAAAATAACGGAATACAATAATTCTACGAAATAACAAATATCTTCAACAAGGGGAGTACAATGTCTAATAGGCAACAATTAGGCATTAAAAATTACAAGAAGACAAGTAACAATTAAAGTAGAGAAGAAACAATATAAAGAGAACAGAAAGAAAATAGGTAAAACAGGTAAATTGACGGTGCATAGGTACTCGTCATCTCACGTAAACGCTGCTCACCTTATTTATTACATATCAAATAAGGCAAAAGTTCCTAAACGCTCAAGTCAAGGTTAGACACAACACTTACCTCGATCCACAGGCCACTCACTGAAGTACCGCTTTTCCTCTAGATTCCACCTCCAACCTGCTAGTATCTAGCCATAAATAACTTAATAACATCAAATATTGCTAAATAAATCTATTTCAATACATAAATTTAGGTTTCCCAACATTTCCCCAAAAAGTAAAAAATTTACCCCGGGTCTGCTTGGTAAAAAAAAAAGAATTGGAACAAAACCCGTTCACCCATTCATCCTCGAGCCCGAATATGTAATTAGTTCCGGAATCCTACCCTAAATCGAGGTCTAAATCTCCAATTTTGCAAAAATCTCCAATTCTCCCAAAATCCCTAATTTCTACCATGAAAGAACAAGATTTAGGACTACGAATCTAATGGGTGATGTTATAAATTGAAGGAAACGAGTTAAAGAGTACAAACCTATAATTTGGTGTTTAATTCCCCCTTCAAAAATCGCCCTAGTTCGAGTTCTAGAAAAAGAGTTGTGAAATTATGAAGAATTACCGTTTGTGGTATATTTTTAATTCATTGGACAGGCCTTCTTCCCGTTCGCGAAGGTCTTGTCGCGATCGCGAAATACAGTGGCCCAAAGGCCTACGCATTCGCGAGTCTCACTACACAGTCGCGAAAGGCTGCTCCCCCTGGCCCTCCCTTTCGCAACCCAATGATAGTGCCCACGTAGAAGAACAATTGACCCCTCCCCAGGTCCCTAAGCCATCGTGTTTGCGTATGGTAAGACCCCCATTTCTCTGCTTTTCGCGACCCAGTCTCTGTGTTCGCGAAGAGTAAAAACCTCCCTAGCCCCGTTTCCCTTTCGCGATCGCGTGAGTGGCTTCGCGACCATGAAGCAAAAAGTATCAGCACACATGTAGCAGCAAAACACACCAGATTTCTAAGTGTCAAACTACCCGTAGCCTATCTGAAACTCACCCGAGCCCTCGAGGTTCCAAACCAAACATGCACACAAGTGAAAAAACATCATACAGACTTGCTCGTACGATCAAATTGCCAAAATAACCCCTAGAACTACGAATTTAGCACCAAATCGCATGCAATTCTCAAGAACAACTTAAAATTCCTATTTTCTCAATCGGATGTCCAAATCAGGTCAAATCAATTTCGTTTTTCACCAAATTTCATAGACAAGGTATAGATATTATTTTGAACTTGTACCGGGATACAAAACCAAAATACGGTCTCGATACCAACAAGATCAAATTTTAAGCAAATCATTAAAATTTTAGTCTTTCAATTTCTAACAAAAATTCATATCTTGAACTTGGGACCTCGGAATTTGATTCCGCGCATACACCCTGGTCCCATTAAAACATTGACCGAATTCAACCAAGATCAACTTTTAAAGCCAATTTTTTTTATTTTCATTATTTTCAACATAACAGCTTTACGGAATCACGTCCCGCCTGTGTATGCCAATCGAGGAGGAGAATAAATGAGATTTTAAGGCTAAAAAGAGAGGAATCGAGTTCTAAAACATAAGATGACCTTTTGGGTCATCACAGACTCTTTGCTGGTAGTAAACCAAGTAAACAAAACCTTCGAGGTTTGAGAGGATAGAATGCAAAGGTATTTGGACAAGTTGCAGATGACCTTGCATCTTTCTAAAGAAAGGACCTTGCAGCACGTACCTCGAGAGAAGAACAGTGAAGTCGATGCTCTCACAAATTTGGGGTCATCAGTCGAGGAGGAAGAAATCATCTCGGGGTTTGTTGTTCAACTCTCGAGATCCGTGATTTGAAGAAGGTCATGCTGAGATAAACTCCACAAGCTTAACTTGGGATTGGAGGAATAAGTATATCGAGTACTTGAAAAGCGGAAATCTCCCATCGGACCCTAAAGAGTCGAGGGCCTTACAAACAAAAGCTGCTCGATTCGCATTGGCTAAAGATGGAACCTTGTACAGAAGAACGTTTGACGGACCATTAGCAGTATGTTTGGGACAAGGGGACACTGATTATGTTCTACGAGAAGTACATGAAGGTACTTGTGGGAAACACTCCGGCGCCTAATCATTAGTTCACAAAATCGTCAAAGCAGGGTACTATTGGGATATTATGGAAAACGACACCAAGGAGTTTGTTCAAAAATGTGATAAATGCCAAAGCTATGCGCCAATGATCCACCAGCCCAGAGAACAACTTCATTCGGTCCTATCCCTATGGCCATTCATGAAATGAGGGATGGATATAGTCGGTCCTCTGCCATTGGCCCCAGGTAAAGCTAAGTTCATTTTATTTATGACTTACTATTTCTCTAAATGGGTTGAAGCACGGGCTTTCGAGAAAGTCAGAGAGAAAGAAGTTATAGACTTCATCTGGGATCACATCGTATGCTGATTCGGGATACTCGCCGAGATAGTGTGCGATAACGGAAAACAATTTATCGGCAGTAAAGTAACGAAGTTCTTTTAAGATCATAAAATAAAAAGGATATTATCTACGCCGTATCATCCTATTGGGAACGGAAAGGCAGAATCGACGAACAAGACCATCATTCAAAGCCTAAAGAAAAGGTTGAACGACGCTAAGGGGAAATGGAGAGAAATTTTTCCCGAAGCCCTTTAGGCATATCGGATAACGACAAAATCTAGTTCGGCGGAAACACCGTTCTCCTTAGTATATTGCGCTGAAGCTCTGATACCGATCAAAGATGGGGAACCAAGCGGCAGGTTTTGATACACAATGAAAGAATCAAATCACGAGGCTTTGAACACAAGCTCGAAAAACTAGACAAAAAAAAAGGAAGCCTCCCTCATTCGAATGGCCGCCCAAAAATAACGAATCAAAAGATACTACAATCGAAGAGCCAATCTCGACACTTAAAAATAGGGGACTCAGTTCTGAGAAAAGTCACCCTTAACACTCTAGATCCAAATGAGGGTAACTCGGCCAAAATTGGGAAGGACCGTATCAGGTCCTCGGTATCATCGGAAAGGGATCTTATAAGCTTGGCATGATGAACGACGAACAACTGCCAAATAATTGGAACATATCACTTCTCAAACGATATTATTGGTAAGGTGTGACTCTCTCCCTTTTTCATTTATATTCGATACTAACTTATTGCAGGTGTTCGATCAAAGATATCGAGACTCCAAGTTTTAAAGCATGCGTTGTACTCTTTTTCCCTTAGATCGGTTTTAGTCCAAAATGGGTTTTTCCGGCGAGGTTTTTAACGAGGAAACAATTATATGTGCTACATGGGGATAATTCAACAGTATCCGAGACTTCTTTACAATCAACCTCGAATACTGGGGGCATCACCCTCGGATGTTATGTTTTTAAGGAAGATGCTTTGTGTCAGCAGGATTTCAATAGGAAAACTTTGTAATGGGCCAAACGGTCAAATGAACCGTGTCCATATATATTAGTCGAGCCCCAATGGCAAAACATGTACGCATTTATAAATTATTCAAAAAGCATTCTTTCCTTATCAAATATCTTGTGTCTCAAAGAAACTTTTCGATTACACAAAACTCCATGCTTATGATTTTTTTGAAAGATGGCTGAAAGGCCAATTAAAATTATACCTCGAACAGTAAAAGGCTCAAGGGACAAGTACAATTACACCTCGAACACTCGGGGACTACCATTGATAATCAACACGTTCGAATTATCTAAACTCGAATCCATAAGACTTTAAAGAGGCACCCCTCGATTTATAGGCTAAGGCCATCATCCTCGGGGACTAACGCTTCGAACAAGTTTGAAGTGTTGTGGGGAAATAAGCCCAAGAGGCATACCCAAAGGCTACGACCAAACTAACGCAGTTCGGAGACGTCCGAATCCCGCAATAAATAGGCCTTCGAATTCTTTGAAAACCGGTTTAAAAAGTCTAACCTCGGCAATATAATAAAAAACGGCTTCGATTAAATAAGCCCTCGAAAAACCTTAAGAGGTATCAAATTATTAAAACAGAAACTTGGCTAAGGCACAAGAAGTAAATGGGTTTTGATCAACATTGCACCCTAAAAAACACCTAAGGGCCGATACACTTAGAGTTCGAGATCATGTTCTCACTCAATTCGAACTTAAGGGTTCCACTATTTCAAGCTCGAATAAAAACTCATTCGACTACGACTTGAGGATTCATCTCTACTAGATAAAAACCTTAAAGGGTATGTGCTGTAAGTTCAAACCTTACTCTAACTATACTATTATGACTTCGATCAAGCTACCCAAAACCAAAATCTCGAACATATCAATCAAAGCATAAAATTGTGCTAAAATTTTACAAGGCACAAAGCATGTTTGAGGACAAAAAGTAAGAAGGCATTCAAAAGAAAAATTTCTTTATATATATGAAGGAAAATGTATACAAGATACTAACAAGGGTCTTACAAAAAGGGAAAAGAAAAGTAAAAGTCCTAACTATGCCCGGGGTCAACTTCTTTATCAAGGGAAGCTTCACCTTCGGGCCCCTCGTAATTGTCAGACCCACCTCGGCTGCCCTCATCATCATCATCATCTTCATAATGAAAGGAGGTGAACTGAGGACCTCGATCTAATATAATGGACACCGGCACACCGTGCAACCGGACTATCTCCCGAACATAAATCTGGGTCAGCCTCTCTGTAGTATAAGTAGTAGCCACAAGAATGAAAGGCGCCAATTTGGTCAACCTATCCACAATGACCCAAACCGCGTCGACCTTCCACAAAGTCCAAGGTAACCCAACCACAAAGTCCATGGTGATGCGCTCCCATTTCCACTCAGGAATGGGCATCTGCTGAAACAGGCCTCCTGGCCTCTTGTGCTCGTACTTGACATGCTGACAATTGAGACACCTAGCCACAAACTACACTATATCTTTCTTCATCCGCCTCCACCAGTAGTGCTGCTTCAAATCACGGTACATCTTTGTCGCACCCGGATGAACAGAATACCGAGAACTATGGGCCTCTTCAAAAATTTTCTTCCTCAAGCCATCAATATTAGGAACACATAAACAGCCCTGGAACCTCAAGACACCATCCTCGCCTAAAGTAACCTCCTTGGCCCTGCCTTGGACCACTGCATCCCGAATCTCTGCAAGACATGGATCATCAAGTTGTCGAGCCTTAATCTCCCCCAACAATGAAGACTGAGCAACTACATGAGCCAAAACTCAACGAGGCTCTGAAAGGTCCAATCTCACAAGGCGATTGGCCAAGGACTGAATGTCCAAGGCTAAAGGTCTCTCCTCAGCTACAATGTAGGCCAAGCTACCCATACTCGCTGCCCTCCTGCTCAAAGCATCTGCTACTACATTCGCCTTGCCCGGGTGATATAAAATAGTGAGATTATAATCTTTTAACAACTCAATCCATCTCCGCTGCCTCAAGTTAAGGTCCCTCTGCTTAAGCAAGTACTTTAGGCTGCGGTGGTCAGTATAGACCTCACAAGATACACCATATAGATAATGCCACCATATCTTCAAAGCATGAACAATCGTCGCCAACTCCAAATCGTGCACATGGTAATTCTTTTCATGAGCCTTCAGATGTCGCGAAGCATAAGCGATAACCCTACCATCCTGCATCAGCACAAACCCCAACCCGACGCGTGAAGCATCGCAATACACAGTATAAATCCCAAAACCGGAAAGCAATGACAGAACTGGTGCTGAGGTCAAAGCTGACTTGAGCTTCTGAAAGCTCGCCTCACACTCGCCGGACCACCGAAACGGTGAATTCTTCTGAGTCAATCTGGTCAGTGGGGCTACAATAGAGGAGAACCCCTCCACGAATCGACGATAATAGCCTGCTAGGCCAAAGAAACTCCTGATCTCTATAGCTGAATTAGGACACGGCCAACTCTGTACCGCCTCAATCTTCTTAGGATCAACCTTTATACCTTCTCCGGATACCACATGCCCCAAAAATTCCACGGAATCTAACCAGAACTCACACTTGGAGAACTTAGCATACAACTTCTGTTCCCGCAAGGTCTGGAGCACAACTCTCAAGTACTGCTCATGCTCACCCAGGCTCCGGGAGTAAATCAAGATGTCATCAATGAAAACGATGATGAAGGAATCAATATACAACCTGAATACCCTATTCATCAAGTCCATGAATGTTGTTGGGGCATTCGTCAAACCAAAGGACATCACCAGGAACTCATAATGGCCATATCTGGTACGAAATGCAGTCTTCGGAACATCTGAAGCCCGAATCCTCAGCTGATGATAACCCGATCTCAAGTCAACCTTAGAAAACACACGTGCACCCTGTAACTGATCAAACAAATCAACAATGCGCGGCAGAGGATACTTATTCTTGATGGTTACTTTATTTAGCTGGCGATAGTCAATGCACATCCGCATAGACCCATCCTTCTTCTTCACAAATAAGACTGGAGCACCCCACGACGAAACACTCGACCTGATGAACCCATTGGCCAACAACTCCTCAAGCTGCTCCTTCAACTCCTTCATCTCCTTAGGAGCCATACGATAGGGGGGAATGGAAATAAGCTGAGTATCTGGAGCCAAATCAATACAGAAGTCAATATTTTGATCTGGAGGCATGCCTGGAAGATCTGAAGGAAACACATCCGAAAACTCTCGAACAACAGGAACTGAATCAATGGTAGGAGACTCGGCGGTGGTGTCCCGCACATAAGCAAGGTAGGCCAAACAACCCTTCTCGACCATATGCTAAGCCTTTAAGAAGGAAATAACCCAGCTGGAGGCACTAGCTGAAGAACCTTTCCATTCTAGTCTAGGCGACTCAGGCATGGCTAAAGTGACTGTCTTGGCATGGCAATCTAACACAGCATGATAAGGAGATAGCCAATCCATGCCTAGGATAACCTCAAAATCAATCATATCCAGCAATAAAAGATCTGCTCTGGTATCGAAACCGCAGAAAGTGACCACACAAGACCGGTAGACTCGGTCTACCACCACAGAATCACCCACAGGAGTGGACACATATATAGGAGAACACAAGGACTCACGAGGGATATCCAGAAAATGAGCAAATAGTACGGAAACATATGAATACGTGGATCCTGGATCAAATAGTACCGAAGCCTCCCTACCATATACAAAGATAATACCTGTGATTACGGCATCTGAGGCCACTGCATCTGATCTGACCGGAATGGCATAAAATCTGGCTGAGGCTCCTGAAGACTGAACTCCCCCTCTAGGACGACCCCTGCCGACATGTCCTCCACCTCGAGGCGGCCGGACTGCCGGTGCTGAACTACTAGGATGATAACTCTGCTGCACTGCCTTGCCCCGATACTTAGGACAAAACCTCCACGTATGACCCGACTCCCCACACTCGAAACAACCTCCTGGTGCTATAGCCCGCTGTCCGAAAGAAAAGAAAAACCCTGAATAGTTGGAGGGCGGTGTGAACCCTCTAGTAAGGCACTGAAATAGGAACTACAGGATCTCTGATGACTGGAATAACTGCTGGGTGCACCCTGGGTGGCTGGGGGACGATAGGAACGCTCTGGAATAGCGCCGAACTAAGGCCTCGCTGAAATAATCCTGGGAGGTAGTGGAGGTGTTGAATATGAGGTCCTACTGAACTGGCCGCCTCCGAACTGACCTCTACCCCTAGCTGGAGAACCCCTAAAGTCAACTGTGAACCTGGCCCTCTTGTCATGCTGACCTGGCTGACCCTGCTCCCTGCTCCTCATACGGTAGCCCTCAATCCGTCAGTCTATCTCGACTACAAGCTGGTATGGGGTACCCATCTCTACCTCTATGGCCATAGAGGCCCTAATACCTAGATGCAAGCCTACCACAAACCGCCGCACCCTCTCGGCATCAGTAGGCAATATCATAAGGGCATGGCGAGACAACTCTGAGAATCTAGCCTCATAATCAGTCACTGACATCTGCCCCTGCTCTAGTCGCTCAAACTGACCCCGTAGCTCCTCCCTCTCAGAAGGTGGAATGTATCTGTCTAGAATTAACTGAGCGAACTGATCCCAGGTTATAGGAGGAGAATCTGCTGGCCTGCTGAGAATATATGACTGCCACCACCTGCGAGCTCTGCCCTCTAACTGAAATGTGGTGAAATCCACTCCATGGGACTCTAAAATCCTCATGTTACGCAGTCTGTCCCTGCACCTATCAATCAAATCTTGGGCATCCTCTCCCCGCTCACCCCAGAAGACTAAAGGGCGGAGTCAGGTCCACCTATCCAACATCTTCTACTGGTCACCCTCTGCAACTGGCCTAGGCTCTGGGGCTGCTACTACGGGCTGAACCCCTCCCACGGGCGGTGTGCCCGGGGTATGACGTGCTGTTGCTGCCTGACCTATGGCCTGAGCGGTACGAGTCTGGACTCTCCCTCTCGCCTGAGAAGTAGCAGGGTCGGCTGGAAATAAACCAGCCTGAGACATAGTGTCCATAAATCTCAGCATACGGCCCATGACCTCCTGGAAGCCTGGCCCCGTCATGAAATCCACTGGAGCAAGTGCTACTGGAGGAACCTCATCCTGCCCCTCCATAATAGGGTCCTCTGGTGGTGCAACTGGCGTAGTTATGGGACGCCCTTGTCCCCTGCCTCGAACAGGTGCTCTGCCCCTGCCTCTACCCCGACCTTGGGCAGCCGGGGCAGCGACCTCTCTCGGACCAGGAACATTGGATGCACGCGTCCTCACCATCTGTGAGAGAAATAGAAGAATAAGTTTGAGTACATCATTGATTGCACGACATGATATGAATAAAAGGAAGTTTCCTAACACCCCATAGCCTCTCGAAGATAAGTACAGAGGTCTCCGTACCGATCCGCAAGACTCTACGGGGCCTGCCCGTGAATCGTGAGACTTTCGTGAACCTAGGGCTCTAATACCACATTGTCACGACCTAGAATCCTAATCCGAGTCGTGATGGCGCCCAACGACGGTCTTAGGCAAGCCAACACAAATTACACTAAGTGATACCCTTCCCATCTTATTAAACAAGTCAAAGATTTACCAAATTATAACAACTAACATGATACTAGCCTTGAGCGAAGGTAAAGTCATAGTAGATACAAAGCCGAAATGAAACATACACATGCATGTACAACCCGAACCCAAAAGATATATATATATATATATATATATACTACGTGTGTGTGTGCTAGGAACTAGTGTCACGAGTGTCATGGGCAACTACTGAAGATACAATGACTACAATATATACAGAATCTCTGTCTGAATGAAATGGACAGAGAAATATAACAAAAGAGCTCCAGGGTGCTGCTAGGAAGTCGCCGCGAAAGCAGCTCACCGTGAAGAATGACCACGCTATCAATATCTAGCATCGACCTGATAGCCAGACGTGCCAGCCTCCGGACCTATACAATCAAGTACAGAAAAGAAAAGAAAGTGCAGCATTAGTACATATTAAATAAATATGTACCTAGTGAGTATCCCGCCTAAATTAGAAGAAGTAGTAACGAGAGGTCGACTCGATACTCACTAAGGTTCAGCAGTGATAACATTGATAGAATATGATGAAATATAGTAGGCATGTCAGGGAAATAAGCAACAAGTATATATATCAAAAGCAGGAAAAAAAAATTCTAAAAATTTCTGAACTAAATAATAAAGCACTTTCAAGGTAAGACCACCGAACGAAACAATAATCACAAATTCTTAGATCCGCCGTGGCGTATAGACCGCTCCCATAAGGTACCTTCTACACTCGTCGTGGCATACAGCCCGATCCCATATTCATTTCAATTTCTTTTCAACACTGTCGTGGCGTACGGCCCGATCCCATATATTTCATAATTTCTCAACACTGCCATGGCGTACGGGCCGATCCCATATATTTTCAATTACTTTCAACACTGCCATGGCGTACCGCCCGCTCCCATGTATTTCACAATTTCTTTTCAACTCTGCCGTGGCGTACGGCCCGCTCCCATGTATTTCACAATTTCTTTTCAACTTTGCCGTGGCGTACGACCCACTCCCATGTATTTCACAATTTCTTTTCAACTCTTTTGTGGCGTACGGCCCGATCCTATATATTTTCACAATTTCTACTTACCATAAGGCCTCAGAAGAATAACACGATGCTAAAACATAGTTTCATGGTACATATGGCGTCATAATAAATCATATGAAGCATTTCAAGGAAAAAATATAAGGCATTACGAGAAACATACAAGGCATGGTGTGGGCCTAACTACCCGGACATAACAACAATAGCCACTACGTAAAGACTCTCGTCACTTGGCGCGTACGTAGCCCCCGAACAATTTACACATAGCATATATATCACCTATGGGGACAATTCCCTCTTACAAGGTTAGAAAGGAGACTCACCTCGTGTCGATTTCACCCTCTCAGACCACAATTGCGCCCGAAACTCCGAAATCTATACCCGAGGACTCGCAACTAGTCAAAAGGTGTGAAATAAGATCAATGCATGCACAATGTGAGAAATTATCCTAGTTATTCAATAAAATCTCTATTCTTGACGAATTCCCAATTTCCAACCCCGGTCTCTTATGATCGAATTCCAAAAATTCTCGAAGGGATCACTCACCCATAGCCTAAGGATCACTAAGGTGTGATTTCTACTTGAATTCATGGCCTAAAATGGAAAGTTACAAAATCCTCAAGAACCCTAAAATTTCTACCTAATTCTATGATTTTTAGATGATTTAGTAGTGAATTTAACTAGGAATTAATGTTAAACCTAGAAGATTATGGGGCTTAACTTACCTCTTACAGTGGGTGGTCGTGAGAGGTGCTGCCCAAACTTGGATGCTCTCTAATGAAAGTTGATGGTGGGTAAAAATGAAGGAAACCCGTAATTTGGACAATTAAAAGGGGATGGCAATAGTAATTTCCGCACCTGCGAGAAAATCACCGCCCCTGCGGAAAAAGGGCTTTGGACCCTGGCATCGCGCCTGCGGAGAAGGAGTTCGCGCCAGCGAAGGCTGGACCGCAGGTGCGCACTCGTACCTGCGACTGGGAGACCGCAGGTGCGGTCACACCAGAAGTAGCCACACCAGCAGTGGATTTTTCTGGTTTTTTTGGCCCCGTGCGGGGTCCGGGAAGCATTTGGGTACACCCGAGCCCCCGTCCAAATATACCAATAACTCTGTATTCATGATACGGACTCGCTCGAACTCTCGAAACATGGAAAACAACAACGAAACTCAAAATTCTACCCCAAAACCAAATTGAATTAAAACTAAGAACTTGAAATTCTAGAATTCACTTCAATGCGCCGAACCGGCCTAAACTACTCGGAATGACTTCAAATTTTGCAGACAAGTTATAAATGACATGACAGAACTATTCCCGGTCTCGGAATTTCATTAGGACCTTGGGGAGATAAAATCACCTTTCAAGACAAATTTCAAATCCTTTAAAAACCTCAAAACTTCATTAACTCCAATTTTCCTCATTTTGATCCGAAACCAGTCAAATCAATTCCGTTTCTTACCAAATTTTGCAGATAACTTATATAACACATATTGAACCTGTTCCGAGCACCATAATCATAATACGGGCCCGACAGCACAGGTTTCACATCAAGGTTCATTTTCATAAGCCTTTATTATTTTTATAAAATAATTTTCTTTGAAAATTTATTTCTCGGACTTGGGTCTTCGGAATTTGATTCCGGGCATACGCCCAAGTCCCATATTTTCCTACAGACCTTCCGGGACCGTCGAATCACGGATCTGGGTTGTTTACCAAAAACGTTGACCAAAGTCAACTTTATTCAATTAATTTATCAAAAATTTAACTCTCAATCAAGTTTTCACATAAAGGCTTCCCGGATACGCGCCCGGGCTGTGCACGCACATTGAGGTGAGATTAATGGAGGCTTTCGGGGCCTCGGAACACAGTCAAAATTAGATGCACATAAGATGACCCCTTTTTGGGTCATCACATTACGCTTGTGCTAGCTATATATATATATGAATATCTTTCATGGAAGTAATGCACAACACTTTAAATATCTATCACTTCTTTTAAGACCCTTTGTGAATCTTGACCTTCACATGTACGTTAAGATCTTGTCATGTCTGAATAAACCAAGATTCTAATGTTAAATTTATCTTAAACTTTGAATTCAAGAATATCCTTTATATATGTTCTATAATCATTGAAGTTATGGGACAAGCTTTGGGTTGTATTCAAGTGGATTAATCCACAGTTGCAATAAAGGAAAATTTTGGGAAGTATGAAGATGTTGTTGGTCCAGGTTGTCACTTCATGCCATGGTGTTTTGGAAGCCAATTAGCTGGTTATCTTTCTCTCGGAGTTCAGCAACTTGACATTCGCTGTGAATCCAAGACTATGGTTTTTCCTATTTGCATATTTGTCTCTTTTTTTATCCTCTTGGACAATGGTTTCTGGTGTTTTACTTGTTGAATACTCTCTCCTCGATATTGAAGGTTTTTGTAGTCAAATTATGTAGCATTCTTTGGTAGTTTATCTTGTGAAGGGAATGTCTTTAGTTGTTTCTTATGAATGCTACATTTTCAAGATAATGTTTTTGTGACTCTAGTTGCCTCAATCCAGTACAAAGCCTTGGCAGATAAGGCAGCAGATGCCTTCTATAAACTAAGCAACACAAAAGAGCAGATTAAAGCATATGTCTTTGATGGTAGATGCAAAATTTATATAGTGAATATAGCTAGTTAGGTTTTTCTTTACCTCTCTATATTGTAGAGAATAAGATGTTTACTTATTCATACCTTAAATTGTCTTCATCTCTCGTTCTGTTTGTCAGTTATTAGGGCATCTGTGCCAACATTGGAACTGGATAAAGTTTTTGAACACAAAACCGAGATAGCCAAGACAGTGACGAGGCAACTCGCAAAGGTATTTCTTTATATTGATACTGCAACTCTTAAGAAAACCAATAGAACTCAAGAAACTAAATTCAGTCTCTATTTGATTTTCCTTGGGGAATTACATAGGCAATATCTCTTTATGGATATGAGATAGTTCAGACTCTTGTTGTAGATGTTTAACCAGATGATCAAGTGAAAATTTTAATGAATGAGATTAATGCAGGTATGAATGAAAAGTTTCCTACTGCATATAGTGAAGGGGAAGGTATAGAAGCAGAGCATGTATCATGCAGGCACTAGCACAAGCAGTTATTAGCATAGCATTTGTTGTAGGTGTAGTACTTGGCCTCCAGTTTTTGTATGCATTTTCTGCTTGTAATCTTGATGTCTCAGCAGATACATGAAGGTATGATGTCCCTAATTGTAGATGCAGCTCGAATTTCTCCCTTACTGTGTCCAAAATGTCCGCAATCATAGTCGAACAGCTGTGCACATAAGATGTGGCACCATTCTTGGGATGTAGTATGAAAAAAGTGCACTGGGTAATGACTTTCCAATACCTTCATTGTTCCCATTTTTAGATGCCATAAATATGAACATGTCACGTACCAAAAACTAGGCAGCCTTCGCGTGTATGTCCAGGAATAATTATTCCTTATTTGTACCTTCAAAGTAGAAGAGTTCATGCTTATTTTAGGGGCTGGGGGTGTAGGGTAGTACTTCTTGATGACAACCCTTGGAAATTTGAAGGTCCAGCCATCACTTCCATTCCCTTGAACACTGGCGCGTCTCCATCTTATCATGCTTATGCTTACCCGTGACATCCCTTCATGGGTATGAGCACGTAGTGCTAATACCACCCATAAAAGTTTAGTCACATGGTAAGGTATGTTTACAGTAGCTTTTCCTGCAAAAAAGAACACTATGTTAGTCAAAAAACAACATACTATGATCTCCTCCCTAAAGATTCGATCTCAGTATTCAATATGATCTCCTCTCCTCCTTCTGTTTTCTATCTCCATTATCCCTAGTTCTTGGCAGTCCTCACCCCCAAATTTGAGATTGTGCTGCTACATTGGTTGGACAAGCTGTAACTTGTCAATTTCTTCAAATAATTTAAGAATTATTTTTCCATGATGAAAAAGGTTTCTCATGTTTTTTCTTGTTGTTTGAAGAAAGCATTTCCCATTTACAACGAGACCAGTGTTATTAACCCCACCAGTCTTTGTGCAACCCAAAAGTAGGCATTATATCCGTTTTGTATATCTTTTCTCGTTCTGAATTATGCTCAGCTTAACTACATATATTCTTCAATATAATCTTAAGAAAAACATTCAGAATATATGAGAATTAAAAGTAGTAGATGTTTTTAACTGAAATAGGTCAGTACAAATTGTTCACCCAATGTCTTTCTCACAAAGGAAATTGTTCATCCAATGTGCATATTGCAGTAGATGCATCAACTGATGAACTACTCGGACACTTGAAACTCAAGAATTAAGCCACTAAGGAAATGAAACTCATTATTTATGCCACTCAAAACTTAAAGAAAGCTACAAACCAATTCGAATAGAACCATTTACTTGTACATCAGACTTGCATAGAGAACTATCATCAATAAATCATCTACCAGGACAATCTTACAACTCAGGACAACTATACTGCTCATTAGTATAGTAGTTTTATCATTTATGGCGGACAATTCTACAGTAGATAGTAGTTCTACAATCCAAGACAACTCCTGTACATGGCTTGAGCCTTCGAAAATTAAATTGGTTGATGTTAGCAGCCCTCATCCCTAGTTCTGATGCTGATGTTGATGTTAATGTTGTTCTAAATAACTGATAAATCTTTCTTAAATAACTAAAGTAGTTCAGTTAAGACATCATGGATAGTAACGTGAATTCAACTATTGCAATAAGTGATAGACTGAAGTGGCTATTGACCTCACAATATAACCCGTTTTTAAGCATAAAATCTTTTTCCCTTAGAAATTCCTTATGAAACAGACAAGAGTTGAGGCTTTTCTTGTTTTGTTTTGCTGCATTGTAAAATATCTTGAATCTAAACTCTTCTAAAATATCAAATAACCATGTTCAAGGAAATTGTTTAGCTTGGGCAGTGTTTTGAAAGCACCAAAATTGAGGTTCACAGAAGATCTACAACTTCTTCATAAGTGAAATCCCACCAAGTCTTGTAAAAATTTCATATATTTTTTCTTTCTACGTAGGTGTGATAATCTCTGTCTTGCATTCCTCTTATATTTAGTGATTGCTAGTAGAAGAAGATTTGCTTGCTTATGCGTACATCTACAGTGTTCATATATTTCATCTATTGACATAGTTATTTTATAATTTCAGGTCATACAATCTGATGATCGATAATTTGGCGGGCCAAAGATTTCAATATCATGAAGAGTTGCAAATATTACTTGAAGATTATTATTCGTTGGAATTAGTCATATAATGACATTAGCTATTTACTTCAAACACTTCAAACAGTATATGCTTTTTTAAGTTACTGCGATATTAATACTTTGGATTAGTACTTTCTTTGGTTGAATAAAATTTAATGAGATACATTATGTTTTTATGAATTAATATAAGTATGTTTTGTTATTTGGAACCTTGTTTAAATGAATGTATTAGCTATTATTAATGGTCGCTACACTATTGTCGTTTATAGCTTGTGACTTTTAGCGCCAATTTAACAGGAGACATCGATTATAAAAATGGACGATAAAATGGCAAATTGTGATGTCTCCATAGGGGATATTGTAGCCATTATAATTGCTGCTAAAGATGACTTTTAGCGGCAATTTAATTGAATTTACTAGCCATTAAATGGATGCTAAAAGGGCATATTAATACATTTTTAGAAGGGATATTATAGCCATTCTAATTGCCACAAAACATTTATCACTAAAGGTATGGACTATTAGCGACAATATTTTTTGACTTTAGTGGCTATAAAAATGGACACTAATAAAGACTTAATAGCTGTTTTAGCTTGGATTTAGCGCCCATCATAATTGCCGCTAACAATTGCCGTTAAAGCAAATTATATTTAGCGGCAATAAGTCATACCTTTTACCAGCTTTTGTGATAAATGCCACTAAAGGCTTTAGCGACCCTGGCTTCAGCGGCTAAAGATCAATGGCCGGTAAATGATATTGCAGCTATTGTTATTGCCGCTAATTTCCTTTTTTATTTCCGCTACATTCGCTTTTTGTTGTAGTGAAACATAGCCGAAAATTATTGAGGCTTGGTTTGAAGTGAAAATAGTGATAAATGACCCAAAATACAGTAGCTTAACATATATGATAGTTAAAGATAATTGCAGTAAAGGAGTAATAAGTGGTACCAAAAAAATAGTAGTTTTAAATATTCAGAGCAAGGATTCAAAATGGCACGATTTTGAGTGGAGTGAAGTATATTTGAAAACCTAGTAGTTTAAAGCATAACATTGCAAAACTCAGAAAGTCCTAAAGGAATCAAATGCATAATTTCAAGACTGTTTTAAAATAGAGCCAGAGTTTTAGTAAAACAAAGTGAACCTCAGTGAGGTAAAACAAGAATGAGAGCAACATGGTTCAAAAGGTTAAAGAGGTTGATTAGCCCTAAACATAATTGGTTTAATCTTATCGCATTCGGCCTAAAGTTTTCTAGGCGTCGTATACATATCCTAACTATCTCAAAAGGTGAATGTCACTACCCAAATCCCTAATTCAGGTCACGGTGGCGCCCAACAGCGGGGTTAGGCAAGTCGATATAACTTTCACTAGGTGATACCCTTCCCATTCGATCAACAGGTCAATGATTACAAGTTTATAACAACTAACATGATGCTAGCCTTGAGTTAAAGTAAAGTCATAGTAGGTATAAAGCCGAAATAAAACATACATATAGATATACATCCCAAAACCCCAAAAATATAAATACCGCGTGTGTGCCAGGAGCTAGTGTCACGAGTGTCACGGGCAACTACTGAATATACAATGACTACAACATATACAGGGTCTCAGTCTGAGTGAAATAGACAGAGAACATAACAAAGAAACTCCCGGACGCTACTAGGAAGTCGTCAGGAAAGCAGCTCACCGTGAAGTATGACAACGCTATCAGTATCTGGCACCGGCCTGAAAATCGGATGGACCAGCCTCCGGACATGTACAGTCAAGTACGGAAAAAAAAGAAAGAAGTGCAGCATGAGTACATATATATAAATATGTACCCAGTGAGTATCCCGTCTAATCTCGAAGAAGTAGTGACGAGAGCTCGACTCGATACTCACTAAGGTCCAACAATCGTAAAGTAAGCAGGATGTAAAGAAATTGCAGGCAAGTAAAACAGATAATCAAGTACATCAGTAACCGGTATCAAATAACAATCCGGTATCAAATAACAATCTCAAATCAAACAAGTTTGGTATCCGCCGTGGCGTACGGCCCGATCCCACCCTGGTAATCTCAATCTCGCCGTGGCGTACGACCCGATCCCACCCTGGTAGTCTCAATCTCGCCGTGGCGTACGGCCCGATCCCACCCTGGTAGTCTCAATCTCGCAGTGGCGTACAGCCCGATCCCATAATATAATCAATCATCAATCTGCCGTAGCGTACGGCCCGAGCCCATAATATAGTCAATCATCAATCTGCCGTGGCATACGGCTCGATCCCATATTGTAGTCAATTATCAATTTGTCGTGGCGTACGGACCGGTCGCATAATATAGTCAATCATAAATCTGCCGTGGCCCTCTCATCACCCTCAAATCAAGCCAAATATCACAATGTTCAAAGACAACAATACCAAGCACACAAGTATACAAGTCATAACTATGCTACAACAGAGGAAAACAATGAGCATGTTGTGTCCCAGCTACCCGGACGAAATAGTAATAGCCACTACGTACGGACTCTCGTCACTCGGTGCGTACGTAGCCCCCAAACAAGATCACATAGCAAACAAGGCTACCTAGAGGGACAATTTCCCTCTTACGAGGTTAGAAAGGAGACTCACCTCGATAAAAGCACTCCTCGGACCAAGGACCGAATCAAAGATGTGCTCGAATTTCCGAAACTACTCCTGACGGCTCTCCACTAGCCAAACATAGTATAATTGAGTCAATTCATGCTCTAGGAATAAGAATTAACAAGATATTAAAAAATATAGCATTCTTGAAGATTTTGAAATTTCGACCCCGAGCCCACGCGTTCGGATTTTCAAAATTCTCGAAGGAATGAATTACCCGAAACCTAAGGATCGTAGTTACATAATTTATTTAAGAATTCATGGCTAAAAAGGAGTAATTCACTAATTATCAAAGCCTTAGAATTTTCTACCCAATTTTCCCATGATTTGATATTTTAATAGGTAACCTAGTTGAAATTCCATAATTAATCCATGAATTTAGAGAGGAAATTACACTAACCTTGAGGAGCTTGACCTTGGATAGCTTTTCCCCAGCTTTGAGGAGCTGCAATGGAGGTTGGGTATTGAAAATGAATAAGAAAATCCGTAATTGGACATTTAAGTACTGCCCAGGAAAACCTTCACCGCGATCGCGGCATCAGGCTTGCGATCGCAGAGACCAAGCTGCCAGACCACTGCGGTGGCGGCTGGAGGTCTGCGATCACGGAGAAAAAATGACCCTTGTCCCTCAACAACACTATGCGATCGCATAGTGGGGCCTGCGATCGCGGAGAGTGAGGAGTTAGGCTTATGCGATCGCATGAGTGAGGTCTGCGATCGCAGAGAGTGGGGGGAGAGACTTATGCGATCGCAAGGTGATGTCTGCGATCGCAGAGCACAAAATTTAACATAGAAGAAATCCCTCTCTACGATCGCAACCATCCCTCTGCGATCGCAGAGAAGGAAACCAGACTGGGATTTTTTGGTTTTTCTAACTTAGCTCCCGAGGGTCTAAAACACCCCCGGGCCCCCCGAGACCCTGTCCAAAAGCCCCGGCAAGTCTGTATTCATGATACGGACTCGATCCAACTTCCGGAACATGAAAAACAACAACGGAACTCAAAATTCAACCCCTAAACCAAATTATTTAAACTTAAGAACTTTTGAATTCTAGAATTCATGGCATTGCGCCGAACGGGTCTATACTACTCAGAATGACCCCAAATTTTGCAGACAATTCGTAAATGACTATACGGAACTATTTCCGGTCCCGGAATTCCATTCGGACCCCGATAGCATTAAGTCCCGTTCCAGGCCAAATTTTAAATTAAGGAAATCCTGATTTCTATTTCGGGCGCCAAAACGCTCCTGGGTCATCAGAAACCCGAGCCGAACATACGCCCAAGTTTGAAACCATCATACGGAGCTACTGGAGCTATCAGAACTCGATTCCGAGGTCGTTTGCTCAAAATGATGACCGAAGCCAAACTTTGCCAAATAGGCCAGCCTTAAGGAACCAAGTGTTCCTAAACCATGCAAATCGTCCCCAAATCCCGAACCACCGGCTCCCGCGAGTCATAAAGCACAAATAGACGCTATAGAAGGTTTCATTTAAGGAAACGGGATCTTAATACGCAAAACGACCGGCTGGGTCGTTACATTCTCCCCCTCTTAAAGAAACGTTCGTCCTCAAACGGGACTAGAATTATACCTAGAGTGCTAAATAGCTGTGGATATCTGCTCCGCATGTCCTGCTCGGACTCCCAAGTCCCCTCCTCAACTGATTGGCCCCTCCACTGGACCTTAACCGCAGAAACTGTCTTAGTCCTCAGCTGGCAGTCCTGCCTACCGACAATAGCCGCTGGCTCCTCCTCGTAGCCCAACTTCTCATCTAACTGAATAGTGTTGTAATCAACCACGTGTGAGAAGTCGGCGTGATACCTCCGAAGCATGGAAACATGAAAAAATGGTGAACTCCTAATAAGGATGGAGGCAAAGCAAGCTCATAAGCAACCTCTCCAACCCGCTTCAGCGCCTCGAAAGGACCTATAAATCTGGGGCTCAACTTGCCTTTCTTTCTGAATCTCATAATGCCCTTCATCGGCGAGACCTTCAACATAACCTTATCTCCCTCCATGAATGCTATATCACGTGCCCGCTGATCCGCGTAGCTCTTCTGCCTAGACTGTGCTATACGGAGCCTTTCCTGAATAATCTTTACCTTTTCCAAGGCATCTCTGACCAGATTTGTACCGTATAGTTTGGCCTCGCAAGGCTCAAACCACCCAATCGGAGAACGACATCGCCGACCGTATAAAGCCTCAAATGGATCCATCTCGATGCTGGACTGATAACTATTATTGTATGCAAACTCTGCTAAGGGTAAGAACTGATCCCACTGACCCCCAAAATCAATCACGCAAGCCCTGAGCATATCCTCCAAAATCTGAACTGTACGCTCTGACTGACCATAAGTCTGAGGGTGAAATGCCTAATTGAGGTCTATTTGAGTACCCATCTCGCTGTGCAAAGCTCTCCAGAAGTGCGAAGTGAACTGAGGACCCCGATCTGAAATGATAGACACCGGCACACCGTGCAACCGGACTATCTCACGAAGGTAAATCTGAGCCAGCCTCTCTGTAGTATAAGTAGTAGCCACAAGAATAAAATGTGCTGATTTGGTCAGTCTATCCACAATGACCCAAACCGCATCAACCTTCCGCAAAGTCCGAGGCAACCCAACCACGAAGTCCATCGTGATACGCTTCAATTTCCACTAAGGAATGGGCATCTGCTGAAACAAGCCTCCTGGCCATTGATGCTCGTACTTAACCTGCTGACAATTAAGACACCTAGCCACATGCTGAACAAGGTCTTTCTTCATCCGCCTCCACCAGTAGTGCTGCTTCAAATCACGGTACATCTTCGTAGCTCCTGGGTGGATAGAATACTGAGAACTGTGAGCCTCTACTAGAATCCTCTCCCTCATGCCATCAACATTAGGAACACACAATCGGCCCCGAAGTCGTAGAACACCATCCTCACCTAAAGTAATCTCCGTGGCCCTGCCCTGGACCACTGTATCCCGTAGCTCTTCTAGACGTGGATCATAAAACTGTCGAGCCTTAATCTCCCCCAATAATGAAGACTGAGCAATCACATGAGCTAGAACTCGACGAGGCTCAAAAAGATCCAATCTCATCAGGTGATTGGCCAAGGACTGAATGTCCCCGGCTAAAGGTCTCTCCTCAGCTGCAATGTAGGCCAAACTACCCATACTAGCTGCCCGCCTGCTCAAGGCATTTGCTAACACATTTGCTTTGCCCGGGTGATACAGAATAGTGAGATCATAGTCTTTCAACAACTCAAGCCACCTCCGCTGCCTCAAATTGAGGTCCCTCTGCTTGAGAAAGTACTGCAGGCTGCGGTGGTCGGTATAGACCTCACAAGGTACACCGTACAAATAATGTCGCCATATCTTCAAAGCATGAACAATCGCCGCCAACTCCAAATCGTGCATAGGGTAATTCTTTTCATGAACCTTCAGCTGCCGCGAAGCATAAGAAATAGCCTTGCCATCCTGCATCAATACATACTCCAACCCAATGCGCGAGGCGTCGTAATACACTGTATACACACCCGACTCAGAAGGCAATGATAACACTGGTGCGGAAGTCAATGCCGATTTGAGCTTCTGAAATATCGCCTCACAATCATCGGACCACTGAAATGGAGCATTCTTCTGAGTCAATCTAGTCAGTGAAGCGGCAATAGAAGAGAATCCCTCCACGAATCGACGGTAATAAGCTGCTAAACCCAGAAAACTCCTGATCTCTGAAGCTAACGTAGGACGTGGCCAAGTCTGAACTGCCTCAATCTTCTATGGATCAACCTTAATACCCTCACCTGAAACCACATGCCCCAGAAATGCCACGGACTCCAGCCAAAACTCGCACTTGGAGAATTTAGCATATAGCTTCTGCTCTCGTAAGGTCTAAAGTACAACTCTCAAATGTTGCTCGTGCTCTCCCAGGCTCCGGGAGTAGATCAATATGTCATCAATGAAAACAATAACGAAGGAGTCGATATACGCCCTGAAAACCCTATTCATCAAGTCCATAAATGTTGCTGGGGCATTAGTCAAGCCAAAGGACGTCACTAAAAACTCATAGTGGCCATATCTGGTGCGAAATGCAGTCGTCGAGACATTAGAAGCCCGAATCTTCAACTGGTGATAACCCGACCTCAGATAAATCTTAGAGAATACACGAGCACCCTGTAGCTGGTCAAACAAATCATCAATGCGCGGCAGAGGATACTTGTTCTTGATAGTCACCTTATTCAACTGGCGGTAATCAATACACATCCACATAGACCCATCCTTCTTCTTCACAAATAGTATTGGAGCACCCCACGGCGACACGCTCGGCCTAATAAACCCCTTGGCCAACAATTCCTCAAGCTGCTCTTCCAACTCTTTTAGCTTTTTAGGAGCCATACGATAAGGAGGAATAGAAATAGGCTGAGTATTTGGAGCCAAATCAATGCAGAAATCTATATCTCGATCTGGAGGCATGCTTGGAAAATCTGAATGAAACACATTCGGAAACGCTTGAACGACATGTACTGAATCAAGGGTAGGAGACTTGGCAATGGTGTCCCGCACATAAGCAAGATAAGACAGACACCCTTTCTCGACCATGTGCCGAGCATTCATGAAGGAAATGACCCGGCCGAAGGCACTAACAGATGAACCCTTCCACTCTAACTTCGGCGACTCAGGCATGACTAATGTAACTATCTTGGCATGGCAATCCAGGATAGCATGATGCGGGGATAACCAATCCATGCCCAAGATGACCTCGAAATCAACCATATCAAGAAACAACAGGTCGGCTCTGGTCTCAAACTCACAGAAGGTAATCACACAGGACCGGTAGACCCGGTCTACCATTACAAAGTCGCCCACAGGAGTGGATACATACAAGGGAGAACCCAAAGACTCGCAACTAACATCCAGAGAATGGGCAAATAATGCTGAAACATAAGAATATGTAGACCCTGGATCAAATAGCACTGAAGTCTCTCTACCACATACCCAAATAATACCTGTAATCACGGCGTCCGATGCCACTGCGTCTGCCCTGGCTGGAATAGCATAAAATCTAGCTGGAGCACCCGCTGACTGAGCTCCCCCAGGACGAACTAGAGCAGAACGACCCCTTCCTGACTGGCCTCCCCCTATAGGACGGCCCCTACCGATCTGACGTCCACCCCTAAGTGGTCGTGCTGCTGGCGCTGTAATCATAGGCTGTTGGCTCTGCTGCACGACCTTGCCCCGATTCCTGGGACAAAAACCTCCATGCGTGACCCAGATCCCAACACTCGAAGCAACCCCCTGGCGCTACTGCTTGCTGCCCTGAAGAGGAGGAACTCTGACTAGCTGAAGAGCGGTGTGAATCCCCTGGTAAAGCACTGGGATAAGAAATGGAGGATCTCTGATGGCTAGAATAACTGCTGGGCACATTCTGGATGGCTGAAGGATGATAGGAGCGCTCTGGCATGGCGCTAAACTGGGGCTTGACTGGAACAACCCTAGGAGGTAGTGGAGGTGCTGAATGGGAAGGCCTGCTGAACTGGACACCTTCGTACTGACCCCTGGCCCTAGCTGGAGCCCCTCTGAAGTCGCCTACAAACCTGGCCCTGTTGTCCTACTGACCTTGCTGACCTGGCTGACCCTGCTCCCCGACCCTCACACGGTAACCCTCGATACGTCGAGCTATCTCGAGTACAAGCTGATATGGGGTACCCATCTCTACCTCTCTGGCCGTGGAAGTCCTGATCCCTGGATGTAAGCCTGCCACAAACCGTCGAACCCTCTCATCATCTTTGGGTAATATCATGAGAGCACGGCGAGACAACTCTGAGAACCTGGCCTCATAATCTGACACAGACATCTGCCCGTGCTCTAACCTCTCAAACTGACCCCGAAGCTCCTCCCTCTCAAATGGCGGAATGTATCTGTCCAAAAATAACTGAATAAACTGCTCCCAAGTAACCGGTGGCGACCCTGCTTGCCGACTGAGAACATATGACTGCCACCAGCGGCGAGCTCTGCCCTCAAGCTGAAATGTCGTGAAATCTACCTCGTGTGACTCTAATATCCTCATGTTGTGCAGTCTTTCCCTGCACCTCTTGATAAAATCATGTGCATCCTTTCCTCGCTCACCCCCGAAGGTCGGAGGGCGAAGCTGGGTCCACCTACCCAGCAGCTTCTGCTGGTCTATCTCTGCAACTGGCCTAGGCTCCGGTGCTGCCACCCCAGGCGGAACCCCAACCACTGGTGGAATATCTGGAGTACGATGTACTGCTGCTGCTGGTCTTGTAGCCTGGGCGGTAGGGGTCTGAACTCCCCCTCCTGCCTGCGAAGCAGCAGGATCTGATGGGAGTACACCCGTCTATGACATAGTATCCATGAACCTCAGCATACGGCCCATGACCTCCTGGAAACCCAGCGCCGTCATAAAATCAGCGGGTGGTGGAGCTACTGGAGGCAGCTCATCCTGCTCCTCAACATAAGGATCCTCAACTGGTGTAACCGGTACCGCTCTAGGACGCCCTCGCCCCCTACTACGAACAGAAGCCCTACCCCTGCCCCTACCACGGCCTCGGGCGGCGGGGGTAACAACCTCTCCTAGATCAGGATCATGTGAAGCACGCGTCCTCACCATCTGTGAGAGAATAGAAGAACAAGTTTGAGTACATCATCAGTTGCATGATCAGATATGAACAAAAGGAGTTTCTTAACACCCTATAGCCTTTTGAAGATAAGTACAGACGTCTCCGTACCGATCCGCAAGACTCTACTGGGTTTGCCCTTGACTCGTAAGACTACGTGAACCTAAGGCTCTGATACCACGTTGTCACGACCCAAATCCCTAATTCAGGCCGTGATGGCGCCAAACAGCTGGGTTAGGCAAGCCGATATAACTTTCACTAGGTGATACCCTTCCCATTCGATCAAC
>ML278269.1:522-26267 GCA_005239495.1 Nicotiana undulata
AAAAATGACAAAAACAAGGAGGATGTCTTTGCTAATGTTTTTATTTTTAAAAGTTATTATGTGCGGTCATAGAGATAAAACAAAAATGTAACATTGCGTTGTCAAGATTTAGGTACTAGAAACACAATTAGTTATGTTTGTAAGGTCAGTTTGGCATGCTTTTATAAATAATCTAAATTTTGTGTACACGTTTGCGTGACATAATTACGATTTACGATTTTCAAAATAAAGGTACTCGTTCGCGCGACCTTGACCAAACTTTTTCTTAAATGAGCTAAGTGCTGTGAATTGTGTACACGTACGCGTGACATAATCTTTGACACACCAAACTAAACGGGTATACGTACACGTAACTCGCATTAAGGTAATCCTTTAAATAAACCAAGTAATTAAGAGCGGTAAAAGTAAAATGCACAATAAGTTTCAACTACGTATTAAAATATTTAATTAAGCCAGGTATGAGTTAAGCGACCATGCTAAAACCACGAAATCCGGGAGTGCCTAACACCTTCTCCCGGGTTAACAAAATTCCTTACCCCGTCTTCTTGTTTCGCAGACTTTAGAACATAGTCAAATTTCCTCGATTTGGGATTTAAAAATAAACCGGTGACTTGGGACACCATAAATTATTCCAAGTGGCGACTCTGATTAAATAAATAATCCCAATTCGATTATGTCACTTTAATTGGAAAAACTCCCTTATCCCCTCCTTGGCGGGAAAAAGGAGGTGTGACAATTAAGGTCTAATCTTTATAGATTTGGAGCGCTCGAGAGTTGATACGAGAGGCAAGCGGGTCGCAGAGTAGCATCTCGGGCTTGTTTGAGGCAAGTAATGTCTTTAAATCCTGTCCTAAGGGTATGAAACCCCGGACTCTACACCCTTTCACAGGTCTTGGAATGAAAGATTGGAACTTTGGAAATATATTGCCTATTTAGGCAACTATTGAGTTGCGAAACTGATTTAAAGTATATGCTTAATAGTATTGATATATATTTGATATAATTTGGGTTGTAAGCCATGTTTGGGGCCTAGTGTCGATCTGTTTACCCCTTGGGGCTGTTTTTACTATTTTCCTCACTTGATATGTTATGATTTTCACTCAGTCTTTTCTTGATAATTGTTTTGACACTCAAGTTATTTTGATACTATTTATTGAAAATGAAACACTGTTTTGGGTCGAGAACCCGGTATATTTATGACCTGAAGGGCATGTTGCGAGTGTCTGACTGAGTGCGGATGCGGGCCATTATTGTGAGGATGTTGTGATATGAGAGAGGTTGCGGGCCAATATTGTGTGTGATTTATGTCATGTTGTGGCTTGTTATAGTGCTTGGGTTGTAGGAGCCCCTCCGGAGTCTGTACACACCCACAATGAGCGCATGTATCTACTGAGTGATGCCCCCAGGGCTGATATTGAGTGACTGTGAGGTTGCCTGATGGGCTGATACTGAGTGACTGTGAGGTTGCCTGATGGGCTAATATTGAGTGACTGTGAGGTTTCCTGATGGGCTGATACTGAGTGACTGTGAGTTTGTCTGATGGGCTGATACTGAGTGACTGTGAGGTTGCCTGATGGGCAGATACTGAGTGATTGTGAGGTTGCCTGATAGGATGATACTGAGTGACTGTGAGGTTTCCTGATGGGCTAATACTGAGATATATGAAATTGTTACGAGAAATGATTATGGCCCGAGGGGCAGATTTATGATGATTTTACTGAGATTTTGAATTGTGATTCACTTCGTTTTTCAAACTGATTTTTACTGAGATATATTGAAATTTATACTTGTTTCAAAGGATTTATGGAAATTGGTTTTTGAACTTATGTATTTGATGAATACTTATGGTGACTTGGTGATTTACTATTTTGTGAATTGGTGTATCTGTGTTGTGTGTTTCATATTTCTCAAACTGTGAGTCATTTTCATTACTGCTGAATTGGCGTACTCATCATTACTCCCTGCACCTCTGTGTGCAGATCCATGTTCTGGTTCGAAGCAGTAGTCATCCGAGTTTCATTCATCATCAGCTTTGGGATTTCAAGGTAGCTGCCCAGCGTCCGCAGCTTCTCCATTTCCCTTCCTTATTTTGTATTAGTATTTTATTCCTAGACTTTGTCTATGACAATAACAGAGTTAGTTATTTCATAGATGCTCATGACATGTTGACTCCGGATCTTGGGGACAGTTGTAGACTGTTAGCTTGATTGTTTTGTTTAAAGATTTCAAAATTTATATGCGTATTATGAATTATTGAAAATAAATTGAGATGTTTGAAAAGAAAAATATGAAAGTTATGAGTGTTGGCTAGCCTAGTTCCACGATAGGTGCCATCACGACCTGTTAGGATTTGGGATCGTGACAAGTTGGTATCAGAGCTCTAGGTTGCATAGGACGCAACGGTCATGAGCAGGTTTAGTAGAGTCTTGTAGATCGCTACGGAGACGTCTGTACTTATCTTCGAGAGGCTGCAGAACCCTTAGGGAAAATCTCACATTCTTGAATTCTTGTCGTGCGAATCCATTTACTCAGCAAAAAGCGTAACTCTTTGAATTCCTTTCATGTATTCGAATGCGCACGCGAGCGCTTAGTATCAGTTGTGTGTCGTCGGCTTGTGACTTCCATGGGTGAGATGTGATTTTAACATGTTAATAATGGGCCAGTCGGAAGGACTTGAGGCCGGATTTTGTCTGTGGCTTGAGTGTTGAGATTTCATTTGGGTGAGCACATGTGTTGGGGGACTTACATGTTCGTTGGTGTCCTTATTGATTGAACCTTGTGACTAGATGACTACATGGTGAGTGTGATCGGATAGTTAGATGTATTCAGGTTGTTTGATTATGACCAGAATGAATTGGCGGGAGATGTGGCAAGAACATTGATTATTTGACTTCTGTATTGAGTTAGAATATGGCTTCGAGCTATGAGTATTGAAGGACCTCTCGTGTAGTTTAGTTGTGGAGTGAAGTGGATTTTCCTGTTATGTTCTGAGTTGCTGTGATGTCTTTTGAGCTGACCAATGCCCCAGTAGCGTCTATGTATTTGATTGCCGGTGTATTCAGCCGTGTTTTAACTCCTTTGTTATTGTATTTATTGATGGAATCCTGTTGTACTCTCGTAGCCAGGGATAGCATACTCGGCATTTGATGATGGTATTACAAGGATATAGAGAGGAGAAGCTTTGTGCGAAGTTCTCCAAGTGTGAATTGTTGGCTCAGTTCAGTAGCATTCTTGGGACACGTGGTGTCCAGTGAAAGTATCTATGTGGTCAGACGAGTGTGAGTAGAGCTTCCAGAAGCTCAAGAATTCCTTGGCCACAGCTCTAGTGTTAGTGTTGCCATCAGCTTCAGGTTCTTATACCGCTTAATGGGATGTCTTGGGGGCAGGCAGTGGTTGTGTTCTAATGTAGGAAGGTATAATGATTGCGTGATAGCTATGATTTTCGGAAGTGTATAGGGAGATATCATTTTGAGGTTAAACAGGCAGGGGTATTTCCTGCGGGTGGTCCTGAGGTGTGTGACCCTTATGTTTATCTGTAGCAAGTTCTTTTCTACCAGTACATGATGTATGTTGTAATTTGAGTTTAGATCGCTTGTGGAAGTTGGAATGACCATTTCAACGGTGGATGCGAGATTTGTATTCGATTTGAGGGTTAGATGGTTTGGGTCATATGAGCTTATGAAGGATCTAGTTGAATCCCACCAGAGTAAGGTGGCAGTGATAATGTATGGGCATTGTGAGTTACTGTCTGACTTGGTCGTTGGCTTTGAGCCAAGTGGGGGAGTCCGCTAATGATCAGTTGATTACACGGTTATGTGTTTTATTGGCTTCGGTTCAAGGTATGTTGGTGAATCAGTTATGACCTACAGAGGTGGAGTTTGGGAATGACTCGAGTGATGGAAATTTCTTTGATACAAGTTGTAATGCTTTACGGATAGTGGAATTTATTGAATGATGGAGTTGTACTTGTAAGTGTAGAGCGTGCAATGTATAAGTGTGCTTGTTTCTTCAAAGGTGTGGATTACTTTCCTAGTATGTGGATTGCAAGCAGGGTCAGGTCGTTTTGTTTACTTGGTTAGTGTAATTGAAATTGCATAGAGTAAATGACGTTCGAGAATGGTTCAGACGGATTCAAGGTTATATGTAGCGATCGAGGATCTTCAAGGTGTGAGAAGGGCTAGAACTGAGATTTACGAGGAAGGTGTCAAGGCTTGTGGTGTATTTGCATTATCATGGATTCTATGCATCAGTATTAGGAAAGTGAAGGTAATGACTTTAAATTCGCAGGAAGTCTCTTCAGGGTAAGTATTTCTAATGTGGTGCTTTTGGGGATATCTGAGAGAGTATTCAGCGCCTTATGAGCCTTAAACGGTATATTTTATGCTCGGGTTTCGTACGGTGAGTAGGGATTGAGAATTGCGGTATTATGGCAAGAAGAAGTATCAATTCGAAGGTAAGTCAGAAGGAACTTGGATAAATATGATAGCTTGGTAGTAGGTCGGATCGGCATGATAAGGGATATGGTTAGTTATTTGGGTGTTTATAAGGTAATGAGTTGTTATAGGTGTTTCTTAGTAATTCTCTTCGAATTTGGTGGCATGCGTAGCTTAGTCGAGTTAGAAGGATTCAGTCCTGACGGTTGGTGTGTACAAATATGATGCGGAGAGTTCTTGAGGTTTCTACCACTGTTGGAGATGTATATTTCTACTAATGTGAGGGCCATGTAATGTATAGTGATTTTTCTTCTAAATGGGATAAATGGAAAGTTCTTGGCTAGTTGGGTACGTAGTTGTTGTGGCTAGGAAGGGAGCATGAAGTTCTCATATTTATCATAGGATTGCATGGCGTATGTGGTATTTTGTGTATAGTGTAGAGTGGCATATGTGAGGTCACGGTTCAGTTCTGGAAGGAAGGTCAGAATGCAGTTTCAGATTATTAGGTAAAGGATACCACTATTGGGTGGCTGCATGAGAGTATACATTCATAAGGGACAATGTGTTTAAGGCAATGTGTTGAGTTAAGGGTAATTCATTGATATTTTGATACTCTTTTGCTGGATCGACTACTGATATTCAAGGTTTCTTTGTGACACAAAGGAATTATGGGGGTATCCCTCGTGGAATGATAAAGTATTTGGGGCGTGTTATATATTTGAGTGGTGGAATTGGGATCAGATATGGTAATTTGTGCGCCTCATGGATTTTGAGACTGGGAGTTTTCATGAACAGATTATTTTTGTAGTTGTGAACTATGAGGATGCGAGCAAAGCTAGTCAGGTGTTAGTATATGTCATGATTCAGTCATCATGAACCGTTGGAGAGTTATCTACCCAATGTGGATGACTAGAGTTGATCTAAAATTATTGATAGGCCAGTATGGGTGTGTGTTCTACACTGAGTTGGAATTGTTGACCCCAAATTGCTATTGTTGGGGGATGTACCATTTGATTGTCACTGAGCTTATTCGTGTTTTGGAGTGATCTACGAGTTACCTTTTGGTGTTTCGAGGAGTTGTGATCGTTGGTTATATATGTGCATAAGGTGTAGTTCCGTCGGGGCTTTATAGCGAGCTTTGAGTAAGGTAAGTAATTGGGTGTTGCGGGATTGAGACGTGTTGATTATGTTCTTTGTTGTTCGGGTGGCATGGTATCGTCCGATTTCCCCGTGGTTATGGCAATGCACTTTGAGTAATTGATGTCGAATTTCGCATGGTTATTGATTCTGAGCAAGGTGGCTTGGAGTATGTTATGTGGTCCAGCGGTTGTATGGGATCACACTTTGTATATGAGTTAGGTAGAGGTATGATCCTTGGTGTCGAATTTGTGTGATATAATTTCACGATGTGTATCAGGCTTTTAGCATGATGTGGTAATGGCAAGAGTAATGGCAGGATAGTCCGCTCGTGTGAGCCTTCTCTATTTTATGAATTGAGCTCTTGGGATGTTGTTATTGAGTGCACGAGTTGCACAAGTTATGACTTTGGATGGTATTGGTGTTGATCGGACGAATGGTTGCTGGTTTCTACGTGTTTCTTTCATCATCGTCACCATATGAAGGTGTTAAAGCAAGGCTTTGTTTGATAAAAGGTTATTACCGGAATTAGGTTGTTATAAGCAACTATTGTGATTAGGAGTTATCGCCACGAGTGCTTGAGTCATGCAGTGGATCATGGTATTTCATCTTGGGTTACAGATATGACTTGTTACGGTGTGCTCAGACTTATTCAGTTATAGTTGCGGGATTTTGATCTTGTAAATTGATTTAGAAGTGAGAATGTAGTTCTAAGGTTTATGGGTCAGGATTTGATAATGAAGTTTCAGTGATGTTGTGTTATCAGACCTAGATGGGGTAGGGTGATGTGGGATCACCTCCTAATATGTGCATGGTAGGTTACACAGCAATTCTGGTGGTGTTTGGAACAACTCTAGGCACGTTCGAGGACGAACGCATGTTTAAGTGGGGGGGAATGTAACGACCCGGTCGGTCGTGTTACATAGAATTTGCATTATAATTGTTGTCATCGACTTATCATAGGTTGGTTATACTGTTAGTGATGTGTTAGAGTTGGTAGGCTTGAAATCGAAATGGTTATAATGAGAGTTTAGCCACTTAGTCTTTAAAAATAGCCTTAAAGTTGGAAAAGTCAATTGAGAGTTGACTTATTGGTAAACAACCTCGGAATGTGGATTTTATGGCTCGGATAGCTTCGTTAGGTGATTTGGGACTTAGGAGTGTGTTCGAAATGTTTTTGTGATGTCCGGTGTAGAATTAGGCTTGAATTGGCGAAAGTTAGTTTTTGGTGATTTCCAGTCAGCAGTGGAAAATAGGCTATGGGGGTCGGAATAGAATTCAGACAGTTAGAACAAGTTCGTAATGTCATTTTGGATATGTTTGCAAAATTTCGGGTCAATCGGAGTTGTTTTGGATAGTTCCGGCATAGTTGGTGGATTTTAGAAATTTCAAAGTTCTTAGGCTTGAATCCGATGTGAGTTTGGTGTTTTGATGTTATATTTAGTGTTTTGAGAGTGCAACCAAGTTTGAATGATCATATGTGGCGTGTTGGTGTATTTGGTTGGGGTCCCGAGGGGCTCGGGCTTGATTTCGGGTGATTAACGGACTCATTTGGACTTAAGAGAATGATGTTTTGCTGGTGTTTTTGCACAGGGATTTTACCTTATGCGATCGCGGAGGAGGGCCCGCGTTCGCATAGGGGAAGTGGGAGCTGAGGTGGTTTCGTTCTGTGCGTTCGCGTTTGGTCAGGTGCGAACGCGGTGAGTAGAGAGGTTGGTCAGTGCGAACGCGTCTAGAGAGGTGCGATCGCAAAAGGATAGACCATTAGAGGGGCCCCACGTTCGTTTGTACTATGCGATCGCGGACCTGGGGGATGCGATCGCGATGGGCTAAGGAGATTGGTTAGTGCGAATGCAGGCGCTTGACCGCGATCGCGAAGGAGAAGGGGGAAGGCACTGTGCGAACGCGGACCATTGACCGCGATCGCGAAGAGTAATGCCTGGGCAGTTAAATTAAAACCCTTTTGCGATCATAACATATTTTTACACCATTTTTGAACGGGAAAAGAGCTTGGAGGCGATTTTGAAGAGGGAAAATCATTGTTCTTCGTTGAGGTAAGTGTTTTGTGACCCTAAAACTCGATTATGGGTGATTAAGGAACATAATATCAGTGTTTAATTCATGAAAATCAGTAGAAAAATGTGGAGTTAGGGCTTGAGATTATGAGACCTTTAGGGGTCAATTTGAGGGGTCAAACGAACTCCGATTTTAGCGTTATTTATATGTACGGACTCGTGAGATGACGAAGAACATTTTGGTATAAAAATTTCTGAGTTTCGAGACGCGGGCTTGGGGGTCCGGTTTTGACCGATTTCGGGTTTTGAGATAAAATTGGTATTTTTCAATTGGAATTCACTCCTTAAGAATAATTTGATGATAAAGGTCTAATATTTACAGATTTGGAGCGCTCGGGAGTTGATACGAGAGGCAAGCGGGTGAGGTAAGTAATGTCTTTAAATCCTGTCCTAAGGGTATAAAACCCCGAACTCTGCACCCTTTCACGGGTCTTGGAATGAAACGATTGGAACTTTGGAAATATATTCCCTATTTAGGCAACTATTGAGTTGCGATACCGATTTTTAAGTCTATGCTTAATAGTATTGATATATATTTTATATAATTTGGGTTGTAAGCCATGTTTGGGGCCTAGTGCCAATCTGTTTACCCTTTGGGGGCTGTTTTTACTATTTTCCTCACTTGATATGTTATGATTTTCACTCAATCGTTTCTTGATAATTGTTTTGACACTCAGAGTATTTTGATTCTATTTATTGAAAATGAAATATTGTTTTGGGTCGAGAACCCGGTATATTTATGGCCTGAAAGGCATGTTGCGAGTGTTTGACTGAGTGAGGCTGCAGGCCATTATTGTGAGGATGTTGTGATATGAGAGAGGTTGCGGGCCAATATTGTGTGTGATTTATGCCATGTTGTGGCTTGTTATAGCTCTTGGGCTGTAGGAGCCCCTCCGGAGTCTGTACACACCCCCAGTGAGCGCAGGTACCTACTGAGTGATGCCCGCATGGCTGATATTGAATGACTGTGAGGTTGCGTGATGGGCTGATATTGAGTGACTATGAGGTTGCCTGATGTACTGATATTGAGTGACTGTGAGGTTGCCTGATGGGTTGATACTGAGTGACTGTGAGGTTGCCTGGTGGGATGATACTGAGTGACTGTGAGGTTGCCTGATGGGTTGATACTGAGTGATTGTGAGGTTGCATGATGGGCTGATACTGAGTGACTGTGAGGTTTCCTGATGGGCTAATACTGAGATATATGACATTGTTATGAGAAATGATTATGGCCAGAGGGGCACATTTATGATGATTTTACTGAGATTTTGAACTATGATTCACTTCGTTTATCAAACTGTTTTTTACTGAGGGTTTTACTGAGATATATTGAAATTTATACTTGTTACAACGGATTTCTGGAAATTGGTTTTCGAACTTATGTATTTGATGAATACTTATGGTGACTTGGTGATTTATTGTTTTTTGTGAATTGGTGTATGTGTGCTGTGTGTTTCGTATTTCTCAGACTGTGAGTTATTTTCACTGCTACTGAGTTGGCGTACTCATCATTACTCCATGTGCCTATGTGTGCAGATCTAGGTACTGGTTCGGAGCAGTAGTCATCCAAGTTTCATTCATCATCAGCTTTGGGATTTCGAGGTAGCTGCCCAGCGTCCGCAGCTTCTCCATTTCCCTTCCTTATTTAGTATTAGTATTTTATTCCTAGACTTTGTCTATGATAATAACAGAGTTAGTTTATTTCGTAGATGCTAATGACATGTTGACTATGGGTCTTGGGGACGGTTGTAGACGGTTAGCTTGATTGTTTTGTTTAAAGATTTCGAAATTTATATGCGTATTATGAATCATTGAAAATAAATTGAGATGTTTGAAAAGAAAAATGTGAAAGTTATGAGTGTTGGCTAGCCTAGTTCCATGATAGGCGTTATCACGACCTGTTAGGATTTGGAGTCGTGACAATAAGTAAACCATGATGTGTTTACTCAGAGGTCTAAATCCCGGAACGAACTTGATAAATGTTTTTCATTGATGAAATACCCAGATTAGTTACGATAGCACACTTTGCACATGCCTACACTTCAGCATGTTATTTATACCAGTCCGGGGAGAAGAAAATCTTGTTTCATTCATTATATACTTACCTCATTTTGTTGCTACTGTATGATATTTTGGCACGTGAGTTGTCCGTGCGGATCCATATATTGGTACTTTGGCACTTGAATTGTCCGTGCGGATCCATATATTGATATTATTGACACGTGAGTTCTTCGTGTCACACGTGAGTTGTCCATGCAGATTCTATTGTTAGCACGTGAGTTGTTCGTGCAACACGTGAGTTGTCCGTGCAATATGTGAAACTTGTATTTTCTTGACCATTTTCCGATTTACTTACTTTCTTTCCCCTACATGTCATATTATTGTTGAGCAAGATATAGTTGTACGGATTTAACATGTGAATTCAACAAATTTAAGCGTCTCTTACCTTGCCCTGGTTATTTGCAGTATTTATTGAGTTGGTTGTACTCACACTATACCCTGCACCTTGTGTACAGATCCAGGTACTTCCGGATAAGGCGGTTTCTAGATTTGGGGATTTCTCTGTTGGAGACTATCGAGCTAGATGCTTGGCGTATGCATACCTTGACTCTCTTCCCTTAGTTATTGTGTTGTTCTATATTTTCTGACAGTATTTTTATCAGTAAGACTGTGTTGTCATTTAGATGCTCATTTACTCAGTGGCACCGTGTTTTGGGAGTTTATTTGTATCAATATTTATAGGATTTTCTATTTAATCTAAATATGATGTTTTCAAACTTAAAATTTTTTAGTGATTTATTGAGGTTATCGGCTTGCCTAGTATTGAGGTAGGCGCCATCACGACATATAAATTTTGGGTCGTGACATGTGCCACTTAAAATAAATCTTTTTGTCATAATCAAGCGAAGAGACAAAACGTTTGCAAATTATGAATTAAATAGGAAAAATTACGGGGGAGAGAAAACCATATAGTATCTAACATATATTGGATTTATATACTCAATTAGATGTAACAAATTTACTTTCACATGAAAAATGATGTCTGAATTTAAAAGTTGCTTGTTTATGGTATGTGTTTAACCTTAACTTGTAAACTAATATGATGGTCCAACCATACATAAATTTAACATGAGAATTAAGATGACGAATTACCTTCTTTTCATTGAACAAAACTTTCAAGCCAAGCTTGTTGATGGCGGAAAAAGTTAGTTGACAATGAGCCTCTTGAATATCTTTGGGCAATTGGTATATATCATGAGGAATGTTGGTAGAAATTGACATCTTTAGAAGGCAAATAGGAATCCGAAGGCAAAAAAGATCTGCATTAAAACAATAAGCACTTCATTTTTCATTTAAAAGAGACGAAGGAAGCATGAAAGTTGCTCTTTGAAACTGCAACTGTTCAACATAATGATGAGACTAATTGTAATAGTAGTCTCTTCAATTTCTCCTAATTTTAGATTATTTCGACTTAGACTCGTAATTTATCAAAATGCCTTTACATGTATTTATTAAATATTTACTTTTTTGTACAAAATAGTATAGGAACAATGTGTTATTAAGGGGTAAATATGTACATTATCTTTTAATGGTTATTTTAGTAATTCAAGTTTGACATTTGGTTTTCCTGCTTATAATATAGTACTAGTCCTTGGGCACGCGCGTTGCGCCTCTATCCCATATAATTAGTACAAATTGAAAAAATTGTAACATTTTATACATAGATGGTAAAGCTTTGAATCACCATTGCATTTAGAAATAATAACAATCTGAATATGTAAGGTAAGAAAAATAGAAGGAGAAGATAAAATATATGAACCGTAAATGTTAGCTTTAAAAAATTATTATACGCATGAGAAGTTAAAGAGCTTATCTTTGTAAAGTAAAGAATTTAGATACATGTACCCTAATAAATTCTTTGATAATTCCAAGCCAAATTTAATTAATACAAAACTAACTTTGTTATTAATATTGAAGGTATTATTAATATAACTTTTAAGGGTATAAAAGTCTAATAATATTGTAGGGTCATTTTGATCTTTCACATTCAACTTTTATTCTTCATGCTTATAATATAGTATGATATGATGATGATGTTGTATGAAAGTTGAAAAATAGTTGTATAATATTTGAAATGTTGTATGAAATTTGTATTTAAGATATAAATACTATCTTTTTACATAAATTTGATATGTATCAAAATTGTATTAAGAGAAGAAGTTTTGATTAGAATTTCAGAAAGGATGAAGAACACACCACAAACAAAATATTTACAAATCATTACAAAATACATACAAAAGAAATATTATTTATTTCTTTATATAAAAATTATATTTAAATTGTATGATGTTGTAGTTGTATTTAACTGGATAAAAATATTGTATAAAAGTTATAAGTAAGTTGTATACCAATAAGATGTATTTAGCCCGTAGAAATAGGAATTTCAAGTTTCCTAAATTGTCTAGGTTTCGGAAATTAAGAAAACAAACTGGTAACTTGAGAAGGATAATACTCTAGATAGAAGAATGTTAAGTGAGTGAAATCGGATATGGTTAAGCTTGAGAATTCGTTAAGATCGTAAAAGATATCAAATGTAAATAGTGGGATTACCTTTTCTACGCCATCACTCTACCATATATTGTCGCGCCCCCTTTTTCTCGCAAAATCGGGTTTCGACATTTGAAAACTCCTTTTTTGAGAGAAAGGGAAAAGGAATTGGTTATTGGGAGAGTCTCCACCTAACGGATTAAGGTGTGTTAGGGCATTTATTGCAAATAACTCATATTATACCAGTTTGCATCTCCAGAGATCGAGTAAGGGCTCAAATTACCTTGAGGGAAAGGTGTTAGGCACCCCTCGAGGTCCACAACGGTGGGTCCCGACCAAACTTAACTTATGTGAATTAGTCTAAGAAAGCGAGGTAAACATTTAATAGGGATAGGGGGTCCTAAGTTTTTTAGCCTATAGGATCACCCCGTGCAACATAATTAATACTTCATAACTCTCCCAAGACGTGGGTGTTACTCATATTATTCAGCGGGCATAGACTATCATCTCATGCTACCGATTACTATCTTTAAGTTTTTACCTAAAGCGCTCAAATCAATTCTAACTCGTGTCCTACGCGTGCACTATCCGTTCATACGCGTGCACTACCCGTCCCTTACCTATGGTCCTGGAGGCATTGAGACCGCTATTTTGGAGGATTCTAGACTTAGCGTAGGTTTCTCAAAATTAAAAATACTAAGCGACATACATAACAATTAGGACTTCCAAATAGGACAAATATGGGCTTAAATTAGCTTCCACATATAAACAGCAAATGCACGCAAACTTATTAGCAGGTTTTATTGATTGTAGAGTCATGTAGGCAGATATCTATATGGCGTTGAACGAACCAACAAACAGTTATACATGCAATCAATTTCTTAAGGCGTGTATTAGAACTTACATATATATTTGCCTACTAATTTTAGCATAGCATAGTATCTGGGCGTTTTACACGATGGTAAATAATGGCAAGTCACAAGAATATATCCAGAATTATTTATTTAATCCTGTAGGCAGGTTGTCTAGGTGATTGACTGTAGTAAGCATATTCAGAATTAGTTAATCGAATCCTATAGTCATTGTTTCTAGTGATGCATATTCTTAAAGAGATGAGTGGGACTGAAACTATTTTAAACCCTACAGACATGATTTCTATAATTAAATCCGATTTTAAACCCTATAGGAATGCTTTCTACAATTAAACTGTATACAAGCAGGAATTTGCAAACATAAATAAGCCAAGTATTGATCCTATAGGCATGGTTGCTAACACATAATTACTATACAAATTGATACACCTAAAAGCATAATTACTAACATATTAGAGCGTTAATCATATAGGCAAGATTTCTAGCATGTAACTTCAACAACACAATATAGAACCTATGGGCAGAATCGACATAATATAGAGCTTATAGGTAGGATCAACAACATAGTGGAGAACCTATAGGCAGGATTTCTACCCAACTTTGCGCATGAAAATAAGAACCCCTTCCCAATTTTACTAAATACCCCAGAATTGTTATTACAAAATTATTACAAACCAAAGTTAATGAATGAATTACAAAAGATAAGTAAAACTATAGAGAGCCTACGACAGATCCAAATACACCTGGACAACCCAAGCCTTCAACCCATAACAACTCCAAGGCTCATATTCATAGATACAAAATAACCAATGGTGAATGATTCACCCATAGCATACAAAACCAAAATCTCTAGTGTGTCATAGTTCCCAGGGGCTTCAAGAACCCAGGGTAGTGCTCACACTAGAGAAAATTATCAGAAACAGTTCAAGGAAGATTAAAAACCAAACCCCAATGTGTCAGAGTTCACAACGGTCTCACACGGACCCTGAGCAGTGCTCACACTGGGGAGGTCAACTAACCAAATGAGCTAGAGACATGTTAAAGACATATTATCAGGGCACATGAGTGACAGAAAAGCCTTAGCACTTACTCGAACACATCAAGGTAAACATTGCAAAGATTCATAATAGGTGAACTTATAGGTATTCTGGTGTTAACATAAGAGATTACTTTAGAAGATTCAATGCAAGTACTTAGCAAAGTTGCATACATGAAGCACTTTTAGAAGGCATTAGGCTAAACACTTAAGAGGATTCATATTATTCAAACCAACCATGAAAAATCTCGGAACTAACAACATTAATTGGAGAACTAAAAAGACTCAAATAAACGCAAAATTGGCAGAATCATGCTTAAAACTAAACTTAAGCACACTGGATCATAGACATAAGTCACAGATACATAAGAATGAAATGGCAAAGGTATGGAACTTACAAGTTAAGTGAGAAAAGCAAGAATAATACCACAGTAGTGAGAACCTCAGAATTTCTGGTCTTGGCTTTCAGTCGGCCAGGAACCAGAGATAGAAAAAGATAACAAAGCAACCACAAAGCAAAGCCTTAAGTTTTTAGTGAGATTATAGTGATTCTAGGTATGTCCTAAAGGGGAAAGGAGAGGGGTTTATATAGTGACAGAGATCGAGCAAATAAGTAAGGAAAAGTGTAAATCAAACACAAATAAGGCAGCATCAATCATGCAGAATCAAGATAAAAAATCCGCTTTAGTGAAAAGGAAATAATCAAACCCTAGTTTTAGAAAAATAAAATATTGACTGAATATTTTTACACAAAGATGAATAGGGACGCAAATAGCACCAAAATCAGTGAGTCAAAATGATTATGCACACAAGATCTAAAAAAAATCTAACTCTTAAGGCAAGTGAAAAGAAATCGACAGAATCTAAACAAGTAAAGTCAAACTCACACATAATATGACGAACATAGATGAGAAAACACCCAAAATCAAAGACTCGAACCAATTTTGGTTCGATTTAAAGAAAATATGCAAACCTTAGTTTTAGGGTAAATCAGAATCGTCAAAATTATAGACAAAATCAAACTCACACGGTAGAATAAACGTGTGTAGACGGAATATCGTCCAGATTCAAAAAATGGGAGTCAATCGGACAGAATCAAAGTGGTAGTACTTGCCAAGTTTAGGCAAGTACTAAGTAATACCATAAATAATCAACCAGTAGCGAGAATATACAGATATGGTAAGTAAATAGGAATGGAATCCCATTAAAAGAGGGATTATGAGAGGGGATTTGGGGTTTGACGGCTAGGGTTAAGGTTCTTCAGAGGGAAAGAGGTTGAGAGGATTCAATGACCGTGGGTGAGAGGGAATGGATAGGGTTTAGGGTGGGGTTGATTAATTAAAGAGGGGGATGAAAGGGGGGTTGTTGATCTTGGGAGATCAACGACCAGGATTAAGATATGAGTGGGGCGGATCGGTACATGGGTCGCGACCGGTTAGGAGTAATTGGATCATTGGTTTTGGGCTGGGGTTATTAGGTTAGGCATTTTAGGTGTTGGGATGGGGTTATTTTAGGCTGGCTTGGGTAGCCTAGGTCCGAAAATTGGAGAAATTTAGGGTTATTAGTTAAATACCCATTTTTAATTAATAAAATAATTCGTAAAAATGATAAATAAAATAGTAAAAATATTATTTGTGCATAAAAATGATTAATAACAATTATTTAATACTATAAAATATAAAAATTTATTTTTTGCATAAATAAATTGATTATAAGTATATACGGGCTATTATTGCAAAATGTGCAATTTTAACCTTTAAAATGCAAATGTAATTATAATAGATGCACCAAAAATATTTAAAACCTAGTATGGGTGTAAATGATAATATTGTATGATAAAATCATCATAAAATAATTTGTGATGCAATTAATGATTATTTATCTAATAAAATATGGGAATAAATTGATTTAAATATCTTTAAAATTATAGAAAAATTAGGAAAAATACTTGTATATGTTTATGAATCAAATGATGATGCACATGCACTATTTTGAAAGTATATATGTATATTTGAAATATATGAGGAAAAAATTGGGTATCAACATCTGCCCTTTTTTACCCGGGAAGGATGAAAGAGTTGCCGGGTAAAGAAATGATGACCGATTTTGACCGAATGGGGTGATTTGAAAGATATCGTCCGCACCTTGGCTTTTGAGAGGCCTGCATATCCCTGGTCTTACAGGAATCATGTTGTGTGTAGTTCTGGATCCAACGGTGGAATAAGCCGATGGAGTTATTGTAAGAACGGACAAGATATTCTGGACTTGACAATATTGAGATTGTGAATGGATGTATATGAGTACAGTTATGGATACTTGAATGGTTATCAGTTGGGGAATGGGTAACGGACGATGGTTGGTTATGTTTGAAATAATTTGAAGGATATGAACGTTGAATAGAAACCCGAGCGGAGATTGCTCCTGTTAGGATAACGGTTACCTTCCGGATCACCTGCAAACACAATATGTGCATATGGATTTAAACACGATGCAAATTCCCTTTGGACTATGGAGATTGTCTTTGGACGGTGAGGATGACGTCTTAGACCATGATGTCCCGGGCCATGAATTGTGCGGTTAGGGATTTGCAGGCCATGAAATTATGTTCTCGGGCCATGAAGATGGTGCCTCCGAACCATGATGTCTTTGAATAATGATATGCAAGATTAAAAGATCCTCATGCCATGGAATGGTGTCTTCCGGCTATGAGGATGATGCCTGCGGATTATGATGCCTTCGGACAAGTTGGCTATATATCAGCCCATGAGATGTAGAGACATGATGTCAAAGATAATAACAAGATAGAACTTAGTATTGCGTAGAGTTGAGGGTAGAGCTTAGCCCCTAGAGAAAACAGAAATGCAAGGTTTAGAATAGAGCAACATTTATGCAAAGGAAGACAGTGCTTATTCTCATGCAAGATTTGGAACAGTGCTTAGTCCCATGCAAGGAGAAGGCAGTGGATAGACTTATACAAATAGGGAGGAAGGGCTTAGCCTCATGCAAGGTTTGAGACAGTTCTTAGTCTCATGCAAATGTAAGGAAATGCTTAGCCTTATGAAAATAGGGAGGTAGGGTTTAGCCTCATGCAAGGATCGAGACAGTGCTTAGTCTCATGCAAATGGAAGGCAATGCTTATCCTAATGCAAATAGGGAGGCATGGCTTAGCCTCATGCAGGGATCGAGATAGTGCTTAGTCTCATGCAAATAGAAAGCAATGCTTAGCCTTATGAAAATAGGGAGGCAGAGTTTAGCCTCATGCAAGGATCGAGACAGTGCTTAGTCTCATGCAAATGGAAGGCAATTCTTAGCCTTATGCAAATGGTGAGGCAGGGTTTAGCCTCATGCAATATTGAGACAGTGCTTAGTCTCATGCAAATGGAAGGCAATGCTTAGCCTTATGCAAATGGGGAGGCAGGGCTTAACCTCATGCAGGATTGAGACAGTGCTTAATCTCATGCAAATGGAAGGAAATGCTTATCCTTATGCAAATGGGGAGGTAGGGCTTAGCCTCATGCAGGATTGAGACAGTGCTTAGTCTCATGGAAATGGAAGAGTAGTAAGAGCGAAGTATTCTTAGCTGGAGATATATTTTATGTCTGGCGATTCTGGTGTTGCGACTATTCTTGTGGTTATGACCTATTCCTGCATGAGTTTTGCGGGGGAGGTTGGTTCGTGCCTTTTTCTGCTTGCTTTGCTCCACTCTGCCCGAGGGTCCTGTTCAAGTCACCATGGGTAGCACTTGGCTAAAAAATAAAGTTTTTCAAAAAGTATACGTGTATGGTTTAAGAAATCAGTTAGATGAACCAGTGACTGTGACGTTATCAGAGACATTGCAACCTCCTTGCCATATAATTTTGAGGGTCCTCAAAATTCGGCCCCAGTTATCTATACAATCTTCTGGCAGTTCCATATGCAGTGATGTTGGCTGAACTTGCTTCGGAATTTTGAGGGCCCTCCTCAAAATTCTGCCCCAGTTTCTGATTGTGGGGAAAATGGAAATTTTATTGAATTGTAACCGAACCCACAGGGCTTCCTACGTATCCCTTCTTAAACGGGAATCAGGTCAAGCATAGTTCAATTACATCATATGAAGAAATGCAAACAAATTTACACATAGTATCTTTTGACTGCATCTGAATTAATGAGCTTCGGCCAAATTTCTCCGTTTATATCTGCGAGTATGAGTGCTCCTCATGTAAGTACCTTGTGAACCATGTAAGGACCTTGCCAGTTGGGTGAGAATTTCCATTTGGCTTCATCTTGATGTGGAAAGATCCGCTTCAACACCAGTTGTCCCAGTGTAAACTGTCTAGGTTTGACCCTCTTGTTGAAAGCTCTGGATATTCTGTTCTGATAAAGCTGACCATGACACACTGCATTCATTCTTTTTTCATCTATGAGGGCTAATTGCTCATAATGTCTCCTTATCCATTCTGCATCACTGAGTTTGGCTTCTTGTATAATCCTCAAAGAAGGAATTTCTACCTCGGCGGGGATGACGGCTCCAGTACCGTAGACCAGCAAATAAGGAGTTTCCCCGATTGATGTGCGGACTATGGTACTATATCCCAATAAGGCAAATGGTAACTTCTTGTTCCATTGCTTGTGATTCTCTACCATCTTCCTTAGTATGTTTTGATGTTCTTGTTGGCGGCCTCCACGGCTCCGTTCATTTGAGGCATGTATGATGTGGAGTTCTTGTGCTTGATTTTGAAGGTTTCACACATAGCTTTAATTAGATCACTGTTGAGATTGGAGGCATTATCAGTGATGATGGACTTTGGAACCCCGAATCGACAAATAATACGATCCCTGACAAAATCTGCGATGACTTTCTTGGTTACAGCTTTATAAGATGCAGCTTCAACCCATTTTGTGAAGTAATCGATGGCCACTAAAATGAATCTATGCCCGTTTGAAACAGTGAGTTCGATTGGACCGATGGCATCCATTCCCCAGGCCGCAAAAGGCCAAGGTGCACTTATTGCATTTAGTTCATTTGGTGGCACCCATATCATATCCGCATGTATCTGGCACTGGTGGCATTTCTGGACGTACCGGATGCAGTCCGTTTCCATAATCATCCAAAAGTATCCGGCCTTGAGTATCTTCTTGACTAAAATGAAACCGTTCATATGTGGGTCGCGGGTTCCGACATGTATTTCTTCGAGCAATTTGGAAGCCTCGTTAGCATCAACACACCGTAACAGTCCTAGATTAGGAGTTCTTCTATACAAAATTCCTTCACTTTGGAAGAAATGGTTGGACAATCTTCAAAGTGTGCGTTTCTGAACATGGTTCTCCTACTCTGGGTATTCTCCTTTTGCCAAATATTCCTTGATATCGTGGAACCATGGATTTCCATCTTTTTCTTCTTCAACATGAGCACAGTACACCAGCTGATAATGCATTCTTACCGGAATGGGATCGATGAAATTCTTGTCTGGATGTTGTATCATGGATGACAGGGTGGCCAATGCGTCTGCGAATTCATTCTGGATTCAGGGGACATACCGGAACTCTATCTTTGTGAACCTCTTCATCATCTCTTGTACGTGATGTAGATATGGTAGTATTTTGGTATGCTCTGTATCCCATTCTCCTTGTACCTGGTGCACCAGCAGGTCTGAGTCACCAATTACCATCAGTTCCTCAACATTCATATCAACAACCAAATTGATCCTTAATATGTAGGCTTCATACTTTGCCATATTATTGGTGCATGGGAATCTGAGTTTTGCAAACACCGGGTAGTGCTGACCGGTTTCTGATACCAAGACGGCTCCAATACCGACTCCCTTAAAATTCGCAGCTCCGTCGAAAAATAGTCTCCAACCGTCATAGGCTTCAGAAATATCTTCTCCTACGAACGTCACCTCTTCGTCAGGAAAATACGATTTTAGTGGTTCATATTCTCCTCCTACAGGATTTTGGTCAATATGATCTGACAATGTTTTTCCCTTGACTGCTTTCCGAGTTACACAGATGATATCAAACTCACTCAACAATAGTTGCCACTTGGACAACTTCCCTGTAGGAATAGGCTTTTGAAATATGTACTTCAGGGTATCCATCCTCGAGATGAGATACGTGGTATAGGCACAGAAGTAGTGCCTCAGTTTCTGAGCTATCCATGTCAGAGCACAGCAGGTGCGTTGTAGCAGAGAGTATCGTGCTTTTTAAGGTGTGAACTTCTTACTCAGATAATATATGGCTTGATGTTTTCTCCCCGTCTCGTCATGTTGTCCCAAAACACAACCGAAATCCCTATCTAATACTGAAAGGTAGAATAGTAGTGGCCTACCAGGTTCTAGCGGGACTAGGACTGGTGGCGTGGACATGTATTCCTTGATTTTGTCAAAAGCCTTCTGACAATCCTCAGTCCAGCTGGTTGCGGCATCCTTCTTCAGCATTTTGAAAATTGGTTCACATATCACCATGGACTGTGCTATGAAGCGACTGATGTAATTGAGGCGTCCCAAGAAACTCATCATGTCATTCTTGTTCTTTGGTAGTGGTAACTCCTGGATAGCTTTGACCTTTGACGTGTCCAACTTGATTCCTCGGCGGCTGACAATGAATCCCGATAATTTTCCGGCAGGAACCCAATATGCACATTTTGCGGGATTCAGCTTTAGATTGTACTTCCACAGCCGGTCAAAGAACTTTCTCAAATCCGTTATGTGATATGTGTCCTTCTTAGATTTTATGATGACGTCGTCAACATATACCTCTATCTCCTTCTGTATCATGTAATGGAAGATGGTTGTCATGGCCCTTATGTAGGTGGCCCCAGCATTCTTCAGGCCGAATGACATCATTTTGTAGCAATACACTCCCCATGGTGTAATGAAGGTTGTCTTTTCTGCGTCTTCTTCGTCCTTCCAGATCTGATGATAACTAGCGAAGCAATCGACAAAGTACTGGAGCACATGCTTGGCACAGTAGTCAATCAGTATGTGTATATTTGGTAGCGGGAAACCTTCCTTGGGACTTGCTTTGTTCAGATCCCGATAATTGACACACACCCTGACTTTCCCATCTTTCTTTGGAATCGGCACAATGTTGGCTAACCAGGTTGGGTATTCAACTACACTGAGGACTTTGGCATTGATTTGCTCAGTGACTTCTTCCTTGATTTTCAGGCTCATGTCTGGCTTGAACTTTCTGAGTTTCTGCTTTACCGGTGGACACATTGGATTGGTAGGCAACTTATGATCCACTATGGATGTGCTCAATCCGGTCATATCATCATACGCCCATGCAAAAATGTCCTCATATTCTCTTAGGAAACGAGTGTACTCTTTCTTATTTGAAGGTGACAAATGGATTCTTATTCGAGTTTCTTTGACAGTTTTAGAATCTCCCAAGTTGACTAACTAAGTCTCGTCCAGGTTGGACATAGGTTTGTTCTCAAAGTTCTCAACTTCTCTGACGATTTCCTCAAGTATCACATCTTCTTCTTCGATATCTTCCGAATCACTATCCTTGTGTTGCGTTGTCTCATTACATGTCATAGTCGTTAGTTCATCAAGATAAGAAATAGTAATTCCCGGGACTCGTCTGTCCCTGGATAGTGTGGCGGTCCAATTCCTGAGAACTGCTCCCCTCTCCACTGTCTAGATGATAAGGCCTTCTTCCTCCTTCTTCTCAACTATCGCATTGCAGTTCATGTCTTCATCTTCCAAGAACGGGTTCCTTAGACCTGCTAAGGCTTCTTCTTCTTCAGATCCCCATATTGTATCAGCCTGAAGAAATGATAGACTCAGATGCGACACTGGTTGCTCAAGAGGGTAATAGGAACAACGCCATGGCTGCGACCAATCATTATATTCTTGCAAGGTATACAGATATCCAAGCCCAAAAGTTTTACCATGACGTTTCAGTTGTATTAGCTTGGTTATGCCTTTGAGTTTCTTCCCGAGTCCTTTACCGTGTTCATACCCCGACCATGCTAGTATGCTTTCTATTTTGCTACTCCACCATTTGTCTTTCTCAATTGAATTGACGCGCTCGATGCGGTGATAGGTCTCTCCATCCAACTTCCTTTTGTTCTCCAAGACCATAACGGTTTGGTTGGTATAAATGGGATTACTCCCATCTCCATGAATGATTACTTCCTGATGATTCAATTCAAATTTCACAGCTTAGTGCAAAGTAAATGCAACAGCCCCGACGACATGTATCCAAGGTCATCCCAACAGCAGATTGTAGGAGGCGGATATGTCTAGCACTTGAAATTCAACATCGAACCAGGTAGGACCCATCTGCAAGCATAAATTGGTTTTCCCAATTGTGTCTCTTTGTGACCCATCGAATTCCTTCACATTCTTAGTCCCTGCTCATATTTCATGCAAACCTTTGCCCAACCTTTTCAGGGTTGTCAGCGGACAGATGTTGAGGTTGGACCCTCTGTCTATCATAATCCTGGCAATGAATTTATCCTTGCAACTGTGATGTGCAGTGCCCTGTTGTGGCGCAATCCTTCTGGTGGCAACTCATCTTCGTGAAAGGTGATCTTGTGGCTTTCCATCACTTGCCCCACCATGTTGTCCATCTCCCCACTGGTGATGTTGTTAGGAACGTACGCTTCATTCAACACCTTTATCAAAGTATTCCTATGCTCCTCAGAATTTTGCAGCAGTGATAGGATGGATATCTGGGCGGGATTTTTGTTCAGATGGTCCACCACAGAATATTCCCTTGCATGTACCTTCCTCCAGAGATCATCTGGACCGGTTTGAATGATGGGTTGCTTGGAAGCAGCTTATTTACTCGTTCTTCCCAATTTCTCGGGTGTATAAATTCTTCCAGTTTTGGTCCTCCTTTGTGCAGCACCAGACGCTTCCATTTTTTCTTTCCCTTTCCTCCTGGCTTCGGCAACATAATCCCAAGGTACAAAATTGGATTTAAAAGGCGGTGTGGATGCTATCGTCATACTTAAAGGTGTGGTTACTTCTACTTCAAATGGAGCAGGTGCAGTTGCAGGTGTTGTCACTTCGATTTCGAATGGAGTTGATGCAGCTACCTCAACTTCGATTGGTGGTTGTATCTATACTACAACAGGAGTGAGTGTGATCGCAGGTTTCTTAGGGTCATCACCTTCCCGAATAAGCCCATTTGACCCTTCAGGATCCCATTCTCCATCAGTCTCTATCACATTTACTCATTCACCCCTATGGTCCGGGAGAGGGTTGTAGCGAACATTAGGTGCGACTTCTTTTGCTTGTATGACCTTGGTATCAATCAATGTCTGAATCTTGTCTTTCAGAGTGCAGCATTCATCAATGGTATGTCCCTTCATGCCGGAATGATATGCACATGTTTTGTTTGGGTTGACCCCCTAGGAGAAGTTTTCCATGGCAATAGCGGGAATAGGGGTGACATATCTAGCAGCTTTCAGTATTTCATATAGTTGGTCGATGGGCTCAGCAATAAGGGTGTATTGTCTGGGTGGTCTGCGATCAAAATTGGGTCTGGGTTTTTGATAGTTTTGGCGGGATGGAGGTGAGTGATAATAGGATGGTTGGGTGTTATAAGTGTGGTAGGCGGTAGGCGGTAGCGGGTTGAGGATATCTAGGAGGTGAAGGTCGGTATGTGGGTGGAGGTTGATGTTTTAGACTTCAATACTACACAATAATATAAGTTAATTGTGTAGTAGCCAATTTTTGAGTGATGTCTAATAAGAAGAACCTGGTTCTTCTTTGTGTACTACTTTCTACTGTTGCGGAATAATTAAAGCAGTAAAATAAAGACACAGAGATTTTTACGTGGAAAACACTTGGCTCAAAAGATGAAAAAACCACGACCTACTCCTTAGTAGGATTTTCTCAAACACTTCACTAAAAACTTTGAGCCAAACGGACTTACAAAATAAACTCTTCTGTAATCCTAGGACTAACTCTAATCCTCTTTGTATCAACTAGCCTCTAGCTAATTTCTACAGATTTCAAGCTAACTCTAACTTGAACAATGTGTACCTATTACAATTTGCTTCTAAGAAAGCTGAAAAGATATAATATTAAAACGCCTACTACAATCAACTAGACTCAATACATCAACGATGGAACTGTTTCTTCTAGTTGAACTGTAGCCTTCGCACAATACTTCTACTTGCAAAATATCCTGAGAAATTTAGCTTTTCAGAACTTGATTCACTTTGTCTTTGTGCGTCACCTCTTTCAACAGTAATACATTGAGTATTTATAGAGTCAGTTGTTGAGTACATGGTTCAGTTCTGATCCAACTCTACCTGGGTATATGAGTTCGACTATGACTCAATTTCCTTCTCTATTTCTGTCCTTGCCGAAATCAACTTCAATCTCCTTTATCAGTTTGCAACCTTTTCGTATTAGTAGACATCCTTTTAGCTCTTTGATACGCAGCAATCACTGATGTCTCCTATGCATGAACAATTCTTGTGCCAACTGTTTCGTTCAGATGTGTGTGCTCTGATGGACCTGGTTCAACTTGTCAATCTTCAGACCCATTCAGTCACATGGGCCAACAAATTCCCACTTTTTGATGATGACAAACTCTGTGCTTTTATCCTGTATAGACTTCAAACACTTTGTATAGTTTTAAGCATTAATCATTGAGCACCAGGTACAATAGGTTATAAATATCACTTTTTGAAAAGAAAAACAAAACACCCAGCACAACACATCCTCCCCATTTTGCCATCATCGAAAAGTTGCAAAATGATACTTACCAAAATTTTAATTCTTACTCATGGCCAATTTAGGCAACTGCAGGTGCAAGCATGATTAATCAACACAAGAAACCAATAATGTAAGCTAAATTAGAAATTGAGACAATTTTTAAAATCAGCAAACTTCATTGATATAATACTGCACATCTGATGAGTGGCAATTTTACCACTCATTTTAGCCTCTTTTCAGTAGATTTTGTGCTGCTCAATGGGTATTTGAGGTTACTATCAGTGTATAATTTCTCTATTTGCAGGAAAATGATGCCATGGAGTGGTTAAGGTCAAATTGGAGTGAAATTGAGCAAAAGAGAGTAAAGAAGAGAAAAGAGGGGAGCAATGGCCGAATGCGATCGCATATGCAACATGCGGATCGCATTTCGAGCCCTGAGATCGCATACCGCAACAGAAAGTTGAGTCAAGTTTAATGAGTGAAATGCGGTCAGATATGCGACCGCATATCGCAAATGCGGTTCACATTTGAGTCGCATCACCATCTGATGCCTGAAGCTACATTGTAAATGCGACGCACGAATGCGATCGCATATCACTAATGCGGACCGCATATCTCAAATGCGACGACCCTCTGGGACCTAGGGTTTTGATGTGCGACGGAAAGAGTGAAGATGCGAATCGCATCCCTGATATGCGACAGGGATGCGATCGCATATCAGCCCGACATGGGTGTTTTTGTCCGCTTTTCACCCGAATTTTGACCCACTATAAAAGGCACATCTTGGCATTCTCTTAGGCATCGATTTTTAGAGACGAATAGATATATTAGAGATCGATTCTTGGCAGATTTTTGGGCATTTCTTCAGCCTTGTAAATATATTTTGAGTAGAGAAGAACAAGTACTGAAGCTAGGGCTTTGCACACACACTTGGGTCTTGAAGATTTCACCATTGTGGTTAAGGATTTCTTACCCATTTA
>ML278269.1:26544-39435 GCA_005239495.1 Nicotiana undulata
AATCTCCTAATTGGGTTAGGGATAATTCAATTAGGAAGTCTTGTTAGTCTTTGGGAAAAGCTAATTAAGAAATGTTATCCGTGGCTAATTAACATTACCCGCTCATATTTTTGTAAAATCGTGAAACATTGGATCGTTACTCGAGTGTAATACCCGAAGCATCGATACTTGTTGCCATCGATCATTTTAATTGCTTTCTAGGTTAGTTTATATTTACACATTTAGCTATAAACAATTATCAAAAACCCAAAATCATATTTGTTTGGCACTACGCGATAAGTGATAATTCTCTAGCATTCCTAACGCCCTCATATTGTTCTCTGTGGGATTCGACCCCAACCTTGTTGGGTTACTATATTTGACAACGATCGCTTACATTCTAATAAGGTGTAAATTGAGCGTATCAACATCAAACACCAACAGATTAACGCAAAAACAATCAAAACATGAGCAAAACAACAAAAAAACTGATACCATTCCTTCTCCTCTTCTCCACTCCAGTCTGCATCATCAACCTCCTTAGCAACAATTTTTACTTTCTTTGGCTTGGACCTGGTCCTTTTGACTGTGCTTGGAGTTGCAGCGGACACATCAGCTGACTTCTTTGAAGAAGCCTTAGCCTGTTTGGGTTTTGGTGTCCTATCCACAGCTGGAGACAGATGCTCCTCTTGTTGGACCAGGTCCAACATCTCTTCTTCAACAACCACATCCTCAACAGGCTCTCCAACCTTTGCTTTTCCCTTTGCTGCCCTCTTCATCTTTCTCTCTAGCAGAGCCCTTTCTAACTTCTCTTCCTCCTCTCTTATAGAATTTCGTGTAGCACGTACCTTAGGAACAGGTACCTCAGCAAAACCAACAACTTTCCTTTTCTTCGAAGGAACTGAGGCTATAGACTTCTTGGAATTTGAAGTCCTTCTTTTCTTGGGGTTATATGAGTCCCCCAACCTCTTCAGTCTTTCAGCCAAAGTTTCTTCCCCAGAAGAAATGTGTTCATCAATTACTTTCATCAAGTTCTCCAACCCAGCATCAGCTTCCTCAACTCCACTATTTCCCCCTAAGATTGTGACATCTTCTTCAAGATTTTCAAGAACGGTACCACATATAGCCAGTGTGGTACCATCCTCTCCTGATTCCCTCACATTTACATCTCCCTCGATCTCAAGAGGTTTCTATTTCCCAGATTTTCTTTGCCTTTTGGGCACTTCAACATCCACCACAGACCCCACCAACACAAATCGTTGATCAGTTGTGTTTATTTCAGAGATAGCATCATAATTACCTTTCTCACCACTGGTTGAACCAGGTGCTTCATCTTCATTGGCTGATTTGAATGATTCATTGGACGATTCAGGTGTGGAGCCTTCTTCAGCATGCAATAATTCTTCCAAGAATTTGGCTCTTGAACCATAAGCCACAGATTTGCGTGCAAGAACTTTTACACGACGAGGCTTGGGGGCTGGGGTAGGGTTTGGTGTGGGTTCTGGGATTATAGGGTGTTCAGGGGTTGTCGACTTTTCTGGAAACTCGGAACTATACACTGAGGGTGAATTTGAGTCTGATTCATAGTTGCCTCCATCATAATCTCTGTTTGGAGATGAATCAGAGGAAGCTGGTGGGGGTGACGACATGATTTTGAATTATTTAGAGAGAAGAAAGACAAAAGGCAGTAGAGATTGTGAGTTGAACAAGGTTCGACTGTTGCTTTATGCACAATGGGTAATGATGGCCTTTTTATAACTTATGGCTGGGGAGATTACAACGGAAGAGTATTAACTCAAGTGGAATTCTAATCGATTCAGAATTGTCATTGATTAGACATTGATTGGACAGTTACTTTCCCCCTAAAACTAGGCTAATCAAGTGAGATGGGACTTCTTGAAACTGGTTCAATATTTGGGTAAGTACTAGAATTGAATTTGAACCATAAATAGATAGAGTCCTGCTCATGTATGACTGTACTTGAATTAATACATGTATGGAGATGAGAACGTACCTTGTCAGTTATGCGAACCATCATGGATGAACCAGGTTCATCCAGGTAAAATCCTTTATTTGCCTCAACTTACAAAAATAGAGAAACATCATTAGAAACTAGGGAATCATATTAATACATGGCAAAAGAGTATGGCAATAAAGACATAATACTGAGCAATGATTAATTTTATTAAGTACCTAATTTGAATTTTCTAGCCAAGAATTTTTTTTTTCTTCAAAATTTTCAGTTTTTTGTTTTTCAATTAGGTGGTCTTAATCATCCCTAGTTCAAGCATGTTTCTCTCATAGTGCTCCCTACTCAGTGCTTTGGTAAATATATCAGCAATTTGACGATCAGTAGCACATAATTCGATTGAGATCATTCCCTTTTCATAGTTGTCTCTCAGAAAAATGGTGTCTACCATCTATGTGCTTAGTTCTGTTGTGATGAACCGTATTCTTCGTCATACTAATTGCACTAGTGTTATCACATTAAATATGAAAGCATCCCACATCTATACCAAAGTCCAGGAGTTGTTGCTTGATCCAAAGCAACTGGGCACAGCAAGAGGCGGCAGCCATATATTCAGCCTTAGCAGTAGACAGAGCTACTGAATTTTGTTTCTTGGTGGCCCAAGACACAAGGCAAGAGCCCAAGAAGTGGGCCATGCATGAAGTACTTTTCCTGTCAATCAGGAAACCTGCATAATCAGCATCAACATATCCTACAAGGTCAAAATTACTACCTTTAGGATACCAAAGGCATAAATCAGTGGTGCCTTTCAAGTATCTTAAAATTCTCTTCACTGCAGTGAGGTGGGACACCTTTGGATTTGCCTGAAACCTAGCACATAGTCCCACACTGAATACAATATCTGGTCTGCTAGAAGTGAGATTTAGTAGAGACCCAATCATTCCTCTGTATACCTTCTGATCAACGGATGCATCCACATCCAATTTAGTAGTTGTGGCTATTGGGGTGTCTATTTCCTTTGAATCTTCCATCTTGGACTTCTTCAGAAGTTCTTTAACATACTTTTGTTGATGAATCATTGTTCCATGTGGGTTTTGCTTGATTTTTAATCCTAAGAAGAAGTTTAACTCACCCATCATACTCATTTCAAATTCACTCCCCATTAGTGTAGCAAATTCCTTGCTAAGTTTTTCAGTAGTTGCCCCGAATATGATATCATCAACATATATTTGCACAATCAGAAGATCCTTCCCCTTTTTCTTTAGGAACAAAGTACTGTCAATTTTGCCTCATTTGTACCCATGTTCCAACAGAAATTTTGACAATCGCTCATATCATGCTCTAGGTGCTTGTTTGAGACCATAAAGAGCCTTGTCAAGTTTATATACATGATCGGGTGACTCTTTACTTTCAAAACCTCGAGGTTGTTTGACAAATACATCTTACTTCAAATATCCATTGAGGGAGGCACTCTTAACATCCATCTGATGGAGAGTGAATTCCATATATGCAGCAAATGCTATAAGAAGTCGGATTGCCTCCAATCTTGCCACAGGAGCAAAGGTCTCATCATAGTCAATTCCCTCTTCTTGGTTGTATTCCTGAACAACCAGTCTTGCCTTATTTCTTGTAACGGTTCCATCCTCATCTAGCTTGTTCCTGAAGACCCACTTGGTGCCAATTACTGATCTGTCTAGTGGCCTGGGTACCAAGTGCCATACTTGACTCCTCTCAAATTGATTCAGCTCTTCTTGCATGGCAGTTACCCAGTCAGCATCTTATAGGACTTCACCAATATTCTTTGATTCGATTAAGGATAGGAAGGCATCAAACGCACACAGATCTTTCAAGGAAGCTCTTGTTTTTATTCCGGATGACAGATCTGCTATTATGTTCTCAAGAGGGTGAGAACTCTGATATCTGTGTGGTTTGAGAACTAATAGTTCACTTTTAAATAGTTCCATGTTGTTTTGTTGTTTTGGAACAGGATCAGGGCCAGGAATCACATGTTGAGTTCCCCCTATCATGTTGCTTGGGGTGGTTGGACCTGGTCCATCACATGTTCCATATGGTTGCTTCAATGTGTTCATTGCTTTTCACCAGTCCAAGCTCCTCATCTTCTGGTTCCTGTCTCTCAGAAAGAGTGTTAGTTTCATCAAATATAACATGCACACTCTCCTCTACACACATAGTTCTTTTATTGTACACTTTATAGGCTTTACTATGTGATGAATATCCCAAGAATACTCCCTCATCACTTGTGGGATCAAATTTATCTAAGGAATTTTTGCCATTATTGTGCACATATCATTTACATCCGAAAGCCCTAAGATGGGATATGTTGGGCTTTCTTCCTTTGAGTAATTCATAGGGAGTCTTCTCTACCAGTGGCCTGGTCATGCATCTATTGATTATATAGCAAGCAGTGTTTATTGCTTCTGCCAAGAAGTTGTGAGGTAGTTTGATGGAAAGAAGCATGGTTCTTTCCATGTCTTCAAGAGTTGTATTCTTTCTTTCCACAACCCCATTTTGCTGTAGGGTTCTAGGGGCAGAAAAGTTGTGATTGATACCATGTTCATCACAGAACTCAACAAATTTAGTTAGCATTTTCAAATTCAGTCCCATGGTTAGATCTTGTTGGTGCTAGTTGATGTCCTAACTGATTTTGAGTTTTCTTAACAAATTTGATAAACATATCAAATGCTTCATCCTTAGATGAAAGAAATAAGGTCCGCGTGAACCTTGAGTAATCATCAACTAACACCATCACATATTTCTTACCACCTCTACTCAGGGTTCTCATTGGACCACACAGATCCAGATGAAACAGTTCCAACGCCCTTGTGGTACTGACCATTTTCTTACTTTTGAAAGAAGATCTTACCTGCTTCCCCCTTGCACATGCCTCACAAACTTTGTCTTCCTTGAACTTAATGTTAGGGAGTCCTACCACTAAGTTCTTAGAGACCAGCTTGTTAAGCTGAGTCAGACTTGCATGACCAAGTCTTTTGTGCCACACGAGGGGATCACTGTCCAACACACTAAGGCAAGTGAGTTCATTGTCAGACAGTGTGGACAAGTCAATGACATAGATATTGTTCATTCTCCTTCCATGCAACACAATCTTGTCAGTAAGCAGATTTATCACAAAACATTTTGTGGAGGTAAAAGCGACAAGGTTACCTCTGTCACACAGTTGTGACACACTGATTAGGCTATATTTCAAGCCATCTATCAGATACACATGTTCAATTGAACGTGTGTCATCTTTACCTACCTTGCCGACCCCTATTATTTCACCTTTCTTTCCGTTTCCAAAGGAGACATTTCCTCCTTTGAGGTTTTCAAGTGAAAGGAACTGTTCCTTGTTCCCTGTCATATGCTTAGAGCAGCCACTGTCCAAAAACCAAATTAGGCTGCTTCCCTTCACTTGTACCTACAAAAGCAAATCAGGGGTTAGTTTTAAGAACCCAAACTAGTTTGGGTCCTTTTCTATGAGAGAAAGGATGAATCAGATTTTTCCTGGACCAGTTTGGTAGCAAGTTCTTCTTTTTAATGAATCTCTTATTCTTCTGTCTGGCCTGCTCTTTTACAACACACTCATATTTGTAGTGGCCAGTCTTTCCACAATGGGTGCACATTTTATTTTCAGGGAGAGTGAGATACTTGCTTTTGGGATCCCACTTAGGCAATTGACTCCCAAAACCAAGCCCTCTCTGATTGCTACTATGATTCTCTTGAAGCCAAGTTAATGCATCAGAAGACTTATACCATTTGCGTGTTCTATCAAATTCATGTTTGACTTTGCCAAGTTCTTCTTTAAGAGATTTTATCTGTTCATCCTTGGCATACATTTTATCCTTTAGTTTTCCTAAGTCTTCTTCTAATATTTCATGAGAGTGATCAACCACCTTTTTACTAGATCCTAGTCTTAACTTTAAGTTTTCAGATCTTAGTTCTAGGATTTCAGTTTTGAGTGGATGGACCTGGTTCATCAAGACAGTGTTTTTCTTTTCAGATTCACTGACCCTTATTTCCAGGTCCATGCATTTTGCTTTCAGCATTGCACACTCTTTAGATAGTTGATCCTTCTCTTTGGTTGTTTCCTCAGAATCATCTATGAAGTCAAGTAGCAACTCAGAGAGTTTCTCCTTAGATAAAAACTTTATTTTAGTTTTAAGTTGTGAGATACTTACCTCTGGTTCTTCATAAGTTTCCTCATCAGATTCTCCTATTGCCATGAGAGCCTGATCTTCTGTCTCACCATCCTCTGATTCTTTATCTGAACTTTCCCCCCAAGCAGCAAGCATAGCCTTTGTAGTGGTTCTCTTGGGTTGGACCAGTTCCTTCTTCCTGTTATTTCTTTCATATCTCTCTTTCCTCCATTCTACTTCCCACTGAGGGCAGTTTTTGATGAGATGGCCAGTTTATCCACACTTGTAGCATCCCTCATTAGCTGGCCTTTCTGGTGCCTTTGCCTTGATGAAGTTTCCTCCCCTAGAGATGCCCTTCTTCCTTATGAGAAAGTTTCTGAATTCTTTAGTGATCATGGCGATCTCATCCTCCTCCAGATCTGCTCCTTCAGTGATCCTCAATGCTAGACTTCTCTCCTTCTTTGGGGCATCCATCTTCATGGTTTGCCTTCTGAGTTCATAAGCAGTGAGATTTCCAATTAACTCATACAGTATAAGGGTTGCCATATTTTTGGATTCCTGGATAGCAGTGATCTTGCTTTCCCAGGAGATAGGCAAAACCCTTGTCAAGATCTTCTCTACCTTGTCTTTTTCAAGTATGATTATTCCAAGAGACTTGAGTTCATTGGTCAAGGTTGTAAACCTTGTGTACATCTCCTGAATAGTCTCTCCTTCTTTCATAGTGAAGTTTTCATACTGAGAGTATAGTAGTGTACCTCTAGACCTTTTAACTTGAGGTGTTCCTTCATGAGCTACTTGTAGGGTGTCCCAGATTTTCTTGGTTGTTGTGCAGCTTTGGATTCTATTGTATTCATCAGGACCTAGTCCACATACTAGCCACGTCTTGGCCTTGGCATTCTTCTCCCATTTCTTCAAATCTTCAGTCGTTCAGTCAGCCCCAGTCTTGGATACATATACACCTTCAGCAGTCTCCTTCATTGTTGCAAGGGGTCCATCAGTGACTATGTCCCATAGTTCATAGTCCCCTCCAATAATATGGTCCTTCATTCTATTTTTCCACCACGAATAGTACTGGCCATTGAAGAGTGGTGGCCTTGCGGTTGATTGACCTTCCCAATTCCCAGGTGGTGCACTCATCCTGATCTTTTCCAAGGTGTTAGCCTGTTCAAGGATAACCTGCTCTGATACCAATTGATGTTTTAGACTTCAATACTACACAATAATATAAGTTAATTGTGTAGTACCCAATTTTTGAGTGCTGTCTAATAAGAAGAACCTGGTTCTTCTTTGTGTACTACTTTCTACTGTTGCGGAATAATTAAAGCAGTAAAGTAAAGACACAAAGATTTTTACGTGGAAAACACCTGGCTCAAAAGGTGAAAAAACCACGACCTACTCCTCAGTAGGATTTGCTCAAACACTTCACTAAAAACTTTGAGCCAAATGGACTTACAAAATAAACTCTTTTGTAATCCTATGACTAACTCTAATCCTCTTTGTATCAACTAGCCTCTAGCTATCTACATATTTCAAGCTAACTCTAACTTGAACAATGTGTACCTATTACAATTTTCTTCTAAGAAAGATGAAAAGATACAATATTAAAACGCCTACTACAATCAACTAGACTCAATACATCAACGATGAAACTGTTTCTTCTAGTTGAATTGTAGCCTTCGCACAATACTTCTGCTTGCAAAATATCCTAAGAACTTTTGCTTTTCAGAACTTGATTCACTTTGTCTTTGTGCGTCACCTCTTTCAGCAGTAATACATTGAGTATTTATAGAGTCAGTTGTTGAGTACATGGTTTAGTTCTGATACAACTCTACCTGGGTATATGAGTTTGACTATGACTCAACTTCCTTCTCTATTTCTGTCCTTGTCGAAATCAACTTCAATCTCCTTTATCAGGTTGAAACCTTTTCGTATTAGTAGACATCCTTTTAGCTCTTTGATACGCAGCAATCACTGATGTCTCCTATGCATGATCAATTCTTGTGCCAACTGTTTCGTTCAGATGTGTGTGCTCTGATGGACCTGGTTCAACTTGTCAATCTTCAAAACCCATTCAGTCACAGGGGCCAACAGAGGTGTTTGGTGTGTGAGTGGTGATTTCGGACCTTGGGCTACCATCACTGCCCCTATTTCTTTCTTCTTTGATATACCCCCTGACTGTAATGCTTTGTTCATAGCCTGTAATGCCTCAAAATTGGTTACCATTCCGCTCTTGATCCCTTCTTTAATCCTTTCCCCGAGTTTGATGATGTCGGAGAATTTATGATTCTCGATGACCATTAACCTCTCATAGTATTGTGGATCCTGGGCCCTGACGAAGAATTTGTTCATATGCTCTTCTTCCAATGCCAGCCTAACTTTTGCAGCTTCTGACCTCTATCGAGTAGCATACCCGCGGAAAGTCTTCGTTGGTTTCTTCTAGAGGTTCTGCATGTTGAAGACGTCCGGTGCATTTTCTGTATTAGACCTGAATTGGTCCATGAAGTCTGATGCCATGCTTACCCAATTAACCCACTTCTTGGGATTTTTACTGATGTACCAAGATAGGGCATCTCCATTGATACTTCTCATGAATAGCTTCATGTGAATCCTTTCATCCTTCCCAACACCCACGAGATTGTCACGGTATGTCCTCAAATGTACCTTCGGGTCACCTGTTCCGTCAAGGATTTCAAACTTAGGAGGTTTATAACCCTCCGACAACTTACGTCTGGCTGAATACATAGATCCCAATAATTCAAACCTTCAATTTCTTTACCTCCTTCAATGCCCTGGACTCGTCTTGTAAGATTCTTGAGCTCCTCCGCCATATTCTTGATGACCAGGTCTTTCTCGGCATATTCTGGTGTGTATGAGGTTGGTTGAGTGGGGTAAGGTAAGGTTTCTACGTATATGGGGTTGTTTTGATGGATACCGGGGGTTTGAGTGTAGTGGTGATCATTAGTTAAATTCTGCGGATCGGGAATAGGTTGTGGGGTATTCTGAGGAGTATGGTAAGTAGTGGTTTGCGGGTATTGAGTCGGAAGATGTTGGTGCTGAGGAGGAGTTGGTATTGGTGGAGGGTTAGGATTTTAGGGAGGTGTTGCGTATTGATGGGGTGCGGGAGGATTTTGCGGGCGTTGGTTTTGAGGAGGTATTGGGTTTTGGACATTTTCCTGGTTAATGTCGATGACATTTAGGGTGAGGGAGAGGTTTGCCAAGTTGCGGACATGCTCAAGTTCCCCTTGAAATTCTAGTATCTTCTACTCCAACCGTAAGACCAAATCATTATGTGCCGGAATACTCCGACCGTCTGAAGTCTCAACATTCTCTGCATGTGTAGCGTTATCTTTCCTGACACTACTCATATCATCCATCTTAGCTTTCCCCTTACTTTTTGGATCACTTGGAGAAGGAGGAGGTGGAAGGCCTCTGGATCTAGTATGGTATCCTGATGATGCCAGTATGTGCGAACCAACCTTAGGGGATGGGAAAATTCAATAAAAAGAAAAATACAAAAGGTAAACAAGTCAATAAGGATTTCTAAAAGACATTTGCAGTATTTAAACACGTATTGCAGAAATATAAATTCGTGTCCTAATTTGGGAACCTCGTTGTGCATGAGGTAGGCCTAGAGACACGTAGATTTGGAGAAATTTAATGTCGATAACTGCCTCATTTCATTAATGTAGTAAATAAGACGAACCTAAAAACGATAATAAATAAATGAGTCACTAATGGAACTTGCCTTATTACATTCGAATTCCAAAACGACTCTAGAAAAGCAAATAATCCTAATCTACTTTGTCCCAAAGGGACCTTCCCCAGGCTTGGCATTCTTGGCCCCGTCAATCAGATTCCCCAGGTGGTGCATGTCCAGCAGCAGATACACCCTTGCTAGGTGTCCTCCTTCGTTTCCCTCTGCATTCTGACAGTCTATGACTCTTTTCCTCATCTTCCCCTCTAATTCCATTAGACCCCTCTCCAGATATTCCAACCTTTATGTCGACTTTGTATCCATTTCCCTCCATTCGTTAATGACTCTATGTATGTCTAGTGTTGTTCCAAATGCCTAGCCTCGGACTCGAGGACTCTTTTGTGTAACCTCTTATACTTCACTTGTGCTTCAGCAGCTTCATCTATGACCCTATTTCCTCGGCCGACCCCTGGATCGACTATTCCTGATATGCTATCGTCTAACCATGATGGGTAGAAGTACACATGACTTGCGTGGTATAGATCTAGCTCGATGGTATCCTTTTACACAATAATCTTCGAATTCCACATGTGTTGGCCTCACATTTTTATGGAATGACATCATCTTGAAAATCTGCTCTATAATGACTCATTTTGGAGACTCACGGTATGACTTATTTTCTACCAGCTTGTCTCATGACCCTGATAGGAACATAAGGATATATGACCCTTAACCCAATCAACACCAAATGCGGAACATCCCTGGATCTGATGATAAATATGCTAGTAGGGAACCACTCGAACATCCAATGGACCTTGTCCTCAGTTAGATTGTTGAAAAAATGTACCCAATCTATAGCATTCTCCGGTTGTGCAAACCTATCGGGGACGAAGGTTATTATTTTCGGATGGTGGATAGCTACGTGGTCATTCCATGGTCTTCATGGAAATTCTTGGTGATACTGGCCTCTTTGAAGATGCTCCAACGACTAAATTTGCAGCAACAAGTTACCACCCTCAAAATGTTTGAACCCCTTCTTGCAACGATCCATAGCTCGGTACATTTCTGATACGATCATCAGGACAATAGTATATGTTTTTCCATCAATACCTTCCATTAAGCTTTGGTTACCATAGCCAACCTAGTGTGAATCTTGTCCCCTTTGACTGGGAATACTATAATACCCAGAAAACAGACGATGAATACGAAAACCTGTCGATGAGTCCAACCCAGGGAAGTGATGGAGAATTCATCATGAAAAATACGATAGGATTTGTAGTGTCCATATCGTTCGTAGAGGAAGTCAAAAGTTATGTAGGACTTCTTCAGGCATGCTAAATCGTCATTCTTTCATCTAGTGATCTCTTTGATTGATGTCGTTGTGTTTTTTCTTTGTGTTGTTACAACCGAGAGATTACCCCCTCCACAAGTTGATGATATTCGTGGGTGGGTGAGATCGGTTCTGCCTCATACGGTGGGAAATTGCGCATTGACACTTTTCCATGAGAGGTTCGGGTGTAGACCTTCCGCCGATGAGTCGCCTTGTCTCGGTCTTAGTCATTTTACTTGTCGCCCGGTATTTATCTTTGCTTCAAATTTTGATTTGGTTGTATGTCTTATTGCTAGGCTAGCGAGGGGCAATGAGAGCGAGGGCTCCTGCTCTTGCTTTGCGTCAACTGACTTCTTTCGCTAGGCCCGTACTAGGGGCAACCGCTGATGAGGGCGCTCGAAATCGGGCTACGCAGATTGAGTCTGCATCCATATCTGGTCGTACTTAGGTTATTCCTCGATCAGACTCTCCGCCCCCCCTGGTTTGTTCGGCGAGCGAACCCTCTCATAGTGTTGGCGAAGAGGCCCCATCAAAGAGGCGGAGAATAACGTCAGAGGAGACGCTTTCGATCGATGCACCTTTGAGGGTTGATCCTGTTGCGGTGGTGTCTGAAACCGGGAGAGAGGTCGCCCTGGGAGTGAAAGCGTTGCTCAAGTCGGGCATAGAAGGGGTCGTTGTGGCGTCAGGGCAGAGTTCGGCGGTTGCCGCAATTATTCTGAGTGGACCCACAACGTCTCAACAGCTCACACCTCTTCTCCAGCCGGCGAGAGGTTGAAGGGCGTGATGGTGGACGACTATGAATCCGATTCGGACATTGATCCTGTATGAGGTTGTTCGAAGAAAGCTTTACCAGGGTCGATGTGTGGGTGGGTGGTGCTTCCCGTGTGCTCGAAATCCCGTCGGACTTTAACCTGTTGGAAGATACGGTGGATTTGGTGGAGCAATTCGACCTTTTATGTTTCGCCGCCGAAAGCAAGTCTCTTCGGGTGATTAGCGACTCTGGCTTGTCACGCGATGTGGCTGGAATGGCCTTCAGGGTGAGTTTCTTGTCTTTACTTCCTTTTTTTTATGTGTTTTATTTTTGCTGATTCTTCCTCTCTTTTTCTTTTTGCTTTAGAATTACATGTTGGAGATTGAAAGCGTTCGCCGGGCCGAGACGCAGGATGAAGTCTTTTTGAAGATGGCCGCGAAATACCGACGGTATCGCAACATGTGTCGAGAGATGCACATGCAGCTTAGAGCGGGTGGTGATACTTAGTTTCTTAGGGAGGAGCTGGAGAAAAAGAATGAGGACCTGATGCAGTCTATCCACAGATGTAGTGAGCTCGAGGGACTACTTAGGGTTAAAGATGAGGAGCTCGAGGTGGGCAAGGGTGTCGCGGTAGAGTGCGAGGACCTTCAGGCGAAGGTGTCATCTTTGCGAGCCGAGCTCGAGAAGAATGCTACCAGAGTTGCTAGTTTGAGCGAGGAATGGACTGAAAAGGTGGCCGACTTGGAGAGGAAGGTGATAGAGTCAGAGAGGGCCGATTGGGCCCGGGTAGCGGACAGATTGAGGGCGGCAGTGCTGGAAGATACGGTGCGCGTCCTCAGATCCGAACGAGAGGTTGAGAGGGAGACGACCACGATGAAAGAGGCAAGGCTCGACGAGCGGATCGACGAGATTGAGCGGGATGCCTCAAATATGGGTGACAAAGTGGCGGCTCTTGAAGCCAAGAAGGCGCAACTGTTGGCTCATCCTCCCCCCCCCCCCCCCCCCCCCCCACCC
>ML278269.1:39651-64225 GCA_005239495.1 Nicotiana undulata
CCCCGAATTCGCCTCTGTTGTTGTCCCCCGCCACTTGTATGAGATGTGGGTCCATGCTGAGGCCCAACGAGATGTATATAAGGACTTGTGGGCGGCGAGAAATGTCACTGAGGCTGCTTTTGAGGATGCTCGCGTGAAGGCGCGCGAGGCTCGCCTCGCCTGCGGCTATGATCATGTGACACCGGAGGCCGATGAGGGTGCTGAAGTTAAAGACGGGCTCTCTTATGATGACGGTGGTGCTGGCTGGGACGATGGCGGAGATGCGGCAGAGTGAAGTTTTGTAGTCTTTTGGTATTTTTTTTTGTTCTTTTCTTTGGTGTTGCTTGTTGCTAATGTTTTGTTTTGTTGTTTCTCTCTCTTTTTCGGGGGGCCTGTTTTGGCCCCTTGTAGTACGCTATGAGTATGTAAGTTTTGAATAAGATTTTTCTTTTGGATGTATGTCCCTACCTCTTAACTTCAGACTTTTTCGTGCTGAGTCTCTGTCTCACTTGGGAATTTGGTGGGATCGACCCTTATTTTATTCGAGCGAGGTCGAATGTAAAGTAATTCGAACGAGGTCGAGTGTCAAGTAATTCGAGCGAGGTCGAATGCCAAGTAATTCAAGCGAGGTCGAATATAAAGTAATTCGAGCGAGGTCGAATATCAAGTAATTCGAGCAAGGTCGAATGTAACGTAATTCGAGCAAGGTCGAATGTAAAGTAATTTGAGCGAGGTCGAATGTAAAGTAATTCGAGCGAGGTCGAATGAAGTAGTTCGAGTGAGGTCAAATTTCAAGTAATTCGAGCGAGGTCTAATGTAACGTAATTTGAGCGAGGTCGAATGTAAAGTAATTCGAACGAGGTCGAATGTAAAGTAATTCGAGTGAGGTCGAATGTGAAGTAGTTCGAGCGAGGTCGAATTTCAAGTAATTCAAGCAAGGTCGAATGTAACACAATTCGAGCGAGGCCGAATTTCATTTTGGTGACTCGAGCGAGGTCGAGTTTTTCTTTGGCGACTCAAGCGAGGTCACGTTTTACTTTGGCGACTTGAGCGAGGTCGAGTTATTCTTTGGCGACTCGAGCGAGTTCGAGTTTTTCTTTGGCGACTCGAGCGAGGTCGAGGTTTTCTTTGGCGATTCCAGCGAGGTCGAGTTTTTCTTTGGCGACTCGTTGAGTGGTGTAAGAATATCGCGTGTTGCCTTACTTTCTATTGGGGAGTTTCATGCGTTGCAGCTTATGAATGCATCGGGGTGACTCCCAGTCTATACAGTCCCTTCATCGCTCGGCCTGGGGAGGCTGTCAATGGGGCGGGCGATGAATTCGATGCTTAGAGGTTCAGATGTGATTTGATGTGTATGGTCGGGTGAGTTGGTGTTGCATCGCCAAGGCGAGTACATGGCCGAGCTCCAGGTACCCACGACCTACTTGCGTTGAGGCATTTTTGAGCTTGTCGTACAGTCCCCTGCTTATGGAGTTTGTTTTTTAATGATGCTGGTTCGTTCTGGGCCGTTTGTCTATTATTTGCACTACGGTATGGTGTGGGGGATTCTTCCTGGCTGGCCCGCTGCTGTAGGAAGGAATTTAGGGTCGGTATGTCGGTTGGCCCTGGCTCGCGTACTTGGGGAGGATCCATGCTATTCGTTTCTCTTTTCTTTTGAAAAAAGGATAGCGAGTTAGAGTTATGAGGAACCGTTCGTTACCTGGGTTGGTTGGTTAACTGACGAATGAGGGGGATTGGTCACGTTCCCTTCGCTGGTTGCAATCTTTAGACTTGATGTCGGCTTCACGTACGGCCTCGTCATCATTTGAGCTTGAATGTTCCGTGGGTGGACGGTTTGCTCCTCCCGTTAGGACCTCGAGTTCGAGTCCCGAACGCGCCAAGGTAACAGTAACATAAGTTATACCACAAACGCACATCTGAAGAGCATTTTAACAGTAAGTTATACAACAAGCATCGTCCCCTATAGTAAGAGGTGAAGGTGGTATGTGCGGGGTGCTAACTTGGAAGTTATGGGTGCGCTTGACGTGCAATAGTCATAGCTCCACTGCAATGGTTAACGCTCGCAATGCACTAGAGTTGTTGCCGTGGCGCAACGTAGGCGTTGCGTATAAGCCCGACATATCTCCAGTTTCGTGTAAGGATTTATCCTTGGCTGGTTTGGTGGATCTAGAGGGAACTAAGGCTTTGGCTAGAAAATCCCCACATACGGCGCCAAATTATTTTACCAAAAGAGTGTTAACTTTTTCTTAAAAAGAATTAATAAGAGGAGGGGGGTAAATCCTAGCCAAGGATAATTAATTTAGATAGAAGAATGTTAAGTGAGTGAAATCGGATATCGTTAAGCTTGAGAATCTGTTAAGATCGTAAAAGATATCAAATGTAAATAGTGGGCTTACCTTTTCTACGCCATCACTCTACCATGTATAATAAATAAGGATAAGAAAATGTACGATTCATGTTTGCGGAAATATATCTTTATTGATTCTATAATGATGATTACATGGATCAACAACTAGGTTCTGAACCTTATTTCGAGTTTTAAGCGTAAACTTCCTAGAGAAGTGTACATTTCCTAAAGAAGACTCAAAAAGTAAAAAGCCCCCCCCCCCCCCCCCCCCCCCCCTCTTTCCCCTCTTTTTTTAAAAAAATTTNGTTTTTTAAAGCGACCAGAAAAAGAAAAAACCCCCCCCCCCCCCCTTCCATCGTTCTCTTCTCCTGTATATATACAAGTGTTATCCCTTAGCCAACGGTCCTTAACCGGTATACTGTAATCTGCTGTTGGCGCTTCAGGTCGACCTCCCTAAGTGCCTAGCATATGCTACGCCGTAAAGGCCTTCTGATGATTCGACCTCGACCGAGGTCGTGACGCTCATCGTTACGGTGTCTTGTGTGCACAATCACGACTTAATCACCTTCTTGCCATACAGAAAGTGTTAGCGTAGAAAAAGAAAACTCAGATTTTCGAGATTGTCCAATTTAATGAAAGTTTTGAAATTAAGGAAAAATTTGGTAACTTGAGATGCAAGTAAGGCCATTGTTGTCCAAATAAGTATGAGTGTACGAAAGCTTACTCAACAAAATTTCTAACTAATGATTTCACATCAAATTTCCGTCATTTTGTTTTTTTGTTGTTTTGCATATCTTACTCTTATTTGATTTTCAACTAGAGAAAGGCGGCTAAGAATAGGGAGAAAGGAAAGGAAAGGAAGAAAAAAAGGAAAAGAATATAATCGAAATTTTAAATTTAACGCATTAACAATAAATTTTATACAAATTATAAATAAAAGATGAATAATATACAAAATTAAAATAATTTTTATAAATAAATTTAAAATATTACTCTCTCCCGTCTATAATAAATGATTAATTTATTTTTTTATTTTGATCTAAAATAAATATTTATTTATATAATTAAGAAAAAATTTAATTTATTTTTCCAAAATTACCTTTATGTATGTATCCCTAAAAAGTATTTTATCCTTACATTTACTATACTTTAATATTTAATTAATAATAGTTTAGTTAGACTAACTATTTTTACCTAGAATTTTATATTTTTTTAATGGCCATGAGTTCATCACCAAAACAAATTGGTCACTTATATAGAAACTAAAAATGACAACAAAATATGTACGGTTAAGAGGGGCCATCTATATTCTCGGTGAAACCACGGAGTCGTCAAGGACGACCAAATCAATTAAATGAGTGCAACTCTGTATTCGTCCCTTTTTTTTTTCTTTTTTTTTTCTTTTTTTTTTTTCGGTTCCTTCTCTTTCGTAATTTACTACCCAATTAGCCATTGCTCTTTCTCTGCTACTCTCTCCTCTGTCTCTTTGCTGAAATTCCCAGTAGAACCCATAATTCAGCTGGAATTATCAGGTTTACTTTCTTGCTTTAATAGGGATAGCTTTTCTTTACTTGGTTTTACTTGTTCGACACGTTTCTTTATATTCAATTTCACTATCCTTTTGCTACAAGCGAAGGTGAACTGTCTGTTTTCGGATATTTGTCATTCCTTTTTCATTAATTTTTATTGGGAATGCTTGTCAACAAGTAAAATTAGCCTCAGTGAAGAATGTTATTGATCAAAAAAGTTTTTAAGGCATCAATTGTATAGGCAAAATTGTTCTCCTTCCTTAAAATTTCTATTAGAGCAAAACAAAAGCCAACTTGACATATATATGCTTTAATGTTACAAAAAGAAAAAAGAAATTACACGAGGATATGATTGGAAGATAATGAATTTGACAAAATAATTATACTCTCAAATTATTTCTGTTAAGTTTCAAAATATTATACCCTGAAATCAAATGCTGTAATACCTATGTGAATAAATTTCTACGTGAAAGGAGATTTCGGTTACTTAGCTGCAATGGCGGAACTAAGTAGAGTGAAGGGGGTTCGTCGGAAAATTACACTGTACAAATAGGGTTAAAAACTTTTTTTTTTTTGGTTATATGTGAGCTGTTGAATCCCCTTCACTAAATTCAAGTATTGTAGTGAAGGGGGTTCAAAAGTTGCTCTAGGTCCCAGGTTTAAATCCCAACTGTAATGTCCTTTTTCTTTTTTTGAATCCCCTTTGTACAAAATTCTGGTTCTGCCATTGCCTCTAGATATTCATTTTTATAGTATTGGAAGCGAAGGCGAAGTTAGAGTGACGGTACTAAGAAGAATGATTACTTATTTCATAATGAATCTAACTTATGGTTTTCTGTTGATACAAGCCTTTTCCTCTAAAGAAAATTACTATTTTAATGCATTACAATGAATTCCCAGTACTGGAAGTATTTGAACAGAAGTATACAGATCTGTATGTCTCAGGAGATGAATGCACACTCACACTACTTATTCATCTAGTATACAGCTTTTTCAGTTGTCTCAATATGCTATTGTCTGAAAACGTTGGTTCACTTTGGATGGTGAATTTCCGCTTTCCTCCTGAGGTCCTGGAAATTTGCTAATTTGCTTTAATAAGTTGCATTAACCAATCCAGCTTACTTCAGAAATTTGTTTTGAGTACTCGTCAAACTTTATTTCTTTGTTGGATTTTGTAGTTTTTGTTGACAAAGACTTGTGAAGTCATTTTGCACCTTCTGTTCTTTAAGCTGTCAAGCTTCATGACAAAAGCTTTTCTTCATTAAAGTGCTGCTAATTTCCTCTTGCAGGTTGAGTATCTGAGGGATGAGAACTTCTGAAATAGACGAGATGCCGATGTTATCACCATCATATCCACAGTCTAATGAAATTGATGGCTTTCAAGATCAACGTTTTACGTACAGGACGAGGGGTGCATCCTTATCAATGCCAACGAGCTCAATGGATTACTTTGGAAATGATAGTAGTTTTGTAGGCCATACTGTTCCTTTGAGAAGTGAGGGGCGAACTTCATTGGTTCATATGAGCGGGCCATTATATATTAGTCACAAGCCTGAGAATAGCTCTCGGCCCACTCCCACTGCAGTAGTGCACAAACCAACTCTGCCAACAACAGAAAAATATCCTTCAATTGGCAGTGGAGAACAAAATGGTTGGACTAATAATGACTACACTGGAAAAAATGAACATCTATTGAAGTCTGGTCAACTGGGCATGTGCAGTGATCCTTACTGCACAACATGCCCAACCGATAACCATTTGAAAGCACAAAAAAAAAGTTCAAAGTCTTCAGATATGTTTGATCACCGGGTATTGCACTTTGCTCAAGTTAAATGCATGCCTTCCTAGATATGTTGCTACGATGTGTTTTTTTAGAGCCCCCATTCTAGCTTTATCTACCATGCACACTATTTTCAAAATATGCATTTTGTTTATCATCTCACATAGTCAAAATTTCAGCTTTGGACACATAGGAAGTTTTTGCTTTTTGGTGGGCTTTTATTGTTTTGTAAACTACTGTGCAGGTCCAATCATGTTTCCCTATTTTTGCATTCAAGTTGATGATATACTTTTGAATCCATAATGCTCAAGCTTTGGTGTTATTCTCGGTGATGGTTCTTGCAATTAAAAGAGCTTTGTGGTTCCCAGTTCCAATATCCCTTATTAGAATGACCTTGTCCATATCTCAAATAAGATTTTTAGTCTGGATTCATCAGTTTAAACATTTTGCAAGCTTTTGGTGTAAGAGTAGTATACTGGAAAATGTGAAACAATACTTGGATTTCTAGAGATTCTAGGGAGGATTACATAATAGGCTATTTTTTTATCCTTCTAGCCATGTATTTTTGTGTACCATCTTGGTACTTTATTTAATGACAACCTTTACGTTATTAAAAAAAAACTGTAGTGCAAGTTCAATTGTAAGTATATTTGTCGCTTTGTTAACAGTTGATAAGGATGATTATATGGTAATGCTGATTAACAGTCCAATATTAAAATACTCCACCCTTCCACCCATGCACCCATTATGTCTTTGTTTCTGCTAATTATAGTCTTTCTGGCGTAGTGCGAATGGTGAAAATAGAAATGGAAGATGTTCTAGCAACTTCCTGCGATTATTCTCAAGATGTTATAAGAATGAGAAGGGAGTGTGTAGTCTATGTAGATAAAGATGAATAATGTATACTGTAGCATAAGATCTGTTGTCCAAAAAAGTGGTCTAAAGCTGCTTCCAATTACGCTTTCATTGTTTCATTCGGGAGGATGAACTAGACTTTTTCCATCGCCCCATAGCTATGGTAAGTCTTGAGTAGAAATGGTTGCCTCCTCAAAGTTAGTTAAGTCTCTGGCAGATGGTGTTCCATGTCATTTCCTGAAAAGAAAATGAAAGAGATGAATAGAGTTGTCATCTCGTGGCAATTGATGCAAACTTTAAGCTTAAATACTCCATGGGCCTGTGCACGCTGAAGGCTTCAAAGGTGTTATGGCCTATTTCTTCTTCTTATTCTTCTTCTTTTTTTTTTTTTTTTTTTTTTTTTTTTTTTTTTTTTTTTTTTTTTTGGTTTTTTTTTTTTTTTTTTTTTTTATGTTTTTTTATATATCAACATATTTTTTTAATTTTTTTTATTAAAGCTNTGCTGTTAGATATATTATCTCATTTCCTATGAATTCCAAAGGATGCATTGGATGTTAAGCTGTCTAAATTCTCATGTGTTCTGCTCTTATTGTTCTTATCTACAGTTCCAGAATATGCTGTACGGAGATACAAAAGGATGGGCGAAGAGAACTTGTTCTTTCTTGTATCCATATATTCCTGGTGTCGTGAATCCTCATGCGAAGATTGTCCAGAAGTGGAACAAATTTTTTGTCATCTCATGCCTATTTGCGTTATTTATAGATCCCCTGTTCTTCTTTTTGCTTAATGTCCAACAGGTATTCTTTTGTAGTTCTATGAAAGTAAAATTACTTTTCCTTCTATATTTGGTTATGTAAGGCATACATATTTTTGTGTAAGATCTGTCACTTAGCTTGTGCTACTTAGATCTAGGTACATGCAGCATATTTCCAAAGTGCACATAATATGCCATGCTTTTACCTGGATAAGAAAGAATCAAGTCATTCTGTCTCTCAGCCACTAAGTTTTACTACTATCTATGATGTGCAAATTCATTTCTCCCAAAGTAGGAAGTGAATAGATTGGCGAAGAGATGATAGCTTTTGCAGAACCAGAATTTATTTAATATAATGGAAGTATGTCCTTCTGAAATTTTTGTGAGCATGACAGGCACATACAAATATGTAAAATGATCACTCATCACCTTGTGCATTCTGAAATTAAAATTTCCTTTCTGTATTGTTGCTTTATATGAGCTTCCTATTCTAGAAACTGTGAAGGAATCATAACTCCAATAATTACCATGCATAATAAAGAACATTACTTTCATTAGAGCAATAGTAAAGTTGTCTCCGTGTGACCTATAAGTCACGAGTTCGAGCCGTGAAAGCAACCACTAATGCTTGCATTAGGTAGGCTATCTCTATCACATCCTTTGGGGTGCGGCCCTTCCCCGAACCTATGCGGGATTCTTTGTGCACTGAGCTGCTCTTTTAACGTTCATGCAGACGACCTATCAATTATAAAAGACTACAAAGGTTTGCTCTGAAATAAATGAACAGTATTGACTAGCTATGTAACACAGGTTTGTCATTCCAATACTTAGACAAGATCATGCTATGGAAAACTATTTCATTCTAAGCCACTTTGAGCTCAAGAACATAGAGCCACTTTCTTATGCCTGAGATTAATGACCATTATCTCTTCAACTGAAGTTATTCTCGGAGGTTTTATGCATTTCAGGCTAAGAGTTTAAACTGTTAAAGCAGAAGTTAGATGCTTTTGTAGGCATGTTGTGATCTTCAGACCTATCACTCCTTTAAATAATTGTTCAGACAAGATATTCCTATCTTTCGATGAATCTTCAATCTAAAATGTCTGTTGTTATTAGATATCATGGGAATTTTTGTTCTATCTTGCTCAATGGAAATTTTTTCATAGTGCCAGAATTTTCTATATATGATAAACAAGGTTTACAATTGAATTAATTTTCTCTAAAATATTCATCTTTTTGTTATGATTCTAGGGGAACAAATGCATAGTGCTAAATTGGCACATGACAAAAATTATTGTGATTTTGAGGAGCATCACTGATATCATTTACTTAATGCACATTCTTCTTCAGGTAACATTTCCCATTTCTCTCTGCAGAATCCTTTTTTACCTGTGGAATATTCTTTCTGCACCATGTGAGTTGTGATCTGGCACTCTTCTTTTCCTGATCTGGCTGCATAACTTGCTTTTTGGTTATTTCGTGGTTGGTTTTATAATATCTATCTATTATAGGAAGGTATGGAGGTTGAGCATTAGGGTTGTAGGTTAAGAAGGAGTCGAGATTTTTTCTACTTCGAACCAGGGGTGAGGCTAGTTTGATAGGTGTTGATCTTAGACGGCTAGTGGTTAATGTGGGTTCACACTATCCTTCCGTTTTTCATAGCACCAGGCCTTATTTGCTGGTTATTGTTATTGCATGTCATTTATTTTCTAATTCTTATGTTGCTGTTATTATTTCTATGGTTTCTGTTGATGGTACTGATATATTGTCTCTTCTCGTCTTTACTGTTTTCTTGAGCCGAGGGTCTATCAGAAACAACCTCTCTGCCCCATCGGAGTAAGGGTTAGGTCTGCGTACACACTACCCTTCCCAGACCCCACTTGTGGGATTTTACTGGGTCGTCGTCATCGTCGTCGTTGTTGTACTATATTGTTTCTGTAGAATGACTTTTTTATTCTTCTGCAGATTAAAGCTATTCCAGAAATATTTATTGGCAGTTCTACTGCATCCCATTTAATTCTTAGTCAATTCAGTGTGACAACTAAATAGTTAATAGATCTTCAAAAGCTGGTTGACCTTACTTTAGTTACTTCCACTTTCCTGCATAGAGACAAGTGTTTGACACTCACTTTCGTTCATCTTATTTATTATTTCTATAATGTGCGGGTACATGGTGTCAATTTTTTTTGCAGTTCCGCTTAGCTTATGTTGTTCCTGAATCTAGGGTGGTGGGAGCAGGTGACCTGGTTGACCACCCTAAAAAGATTGCTATAAATTATCTTTCCGGATACTTTGTTGTTGACTTTTTTGTCGTACTACCACTTCCTCAGGTAAATGTGTCTTCCCTGTCTTATGTTTCTCTAACCTACATTTGCGTACTCCATAATTAGACATGCTAGGAGGCAATACTGATAGAATTAGTAATGAAAAGTTAATTCTCTTGCATATCTAAGTGCTTCTATGTACACCATGAACGCAATGACACCAACATTTTAGCTGATTGTAGTAGCACAACCTTATGTTGACTTTATTGTACCCAACCTGAACATAGGAGTTCAGTTTTTGGTAAAGTTAATTCCCTTGTTTCCTTCTCTGCCACTTGTTGGTTGTGAGGTATAATTAACATATTTGCTATGTGCAGATCATCATATTGTTGGTTTTACCCAAGTCTATTGGATCATCTGGGGTAAATTACACCAAGAATCTATTGTGGGCAGCTATAGTACTCCAGTACAATTCTAGGTTGTACAGGATTTATTATTTGGTAGCTGGCCAGTCTCCAGGTGGTTTTATATTTGAGTCAATATGGGCAACTTTTGTCATAAATCTTCTCATAATTGTTGTATCAAGCAATATAGTGGGCTCATTGTGGTATCTTTTTGGTTTACAGGTGAAAACTTGTTCTTCACAGTACTTAGTTTTTCTGTTCCTTACTTCAATTTAATTATATCATTGTTTATGACATAGTCATTGCTTCTACTTCTTGGTAGACTTTTGAGGGTAGAGGGGTTTTAGGGCAGCGTAAAACAAATATATTGAAAATCATTAAGTGCTTTCAACAAGTTTCCTTGTCCTTGTTTTCAAAACACACTCTGATATAACTTTTTTCCTCCATCTCTAGAGGGTTGATCTATGCCTTCAAGGTGCTTGTCGTAGCTCAAACATAGAAAGGTGTATGGAGTTCATAGACTGTGGTCATGGCACCGATTACACAAAGTTTCAGTCGGATATTACATGGGACCAGTGGAAGAACAATACTGATGCAGTTGCTTGTTTTACTGAAAGTAGTTTTGACTTTGGAATCTATAAACAAGCTGTTGATCTCACCACCAAACAGAGTGTTGTCACAAGATATGTGTACTCATTCTTTTGGGGCTTCCAGGTATATTTACCCAGCCTTTATGATTGTGGGACGTAATCTGCTTATTTCTATACCAGCTGCTAAAAAATTGAAATTCGTATACATGCTCTAGTGGTCAAGTACTATGGTAGGCAAAAGTTTCGTTGTTTTGTAGGGACTTCTAGATTAGATCCACATTGCATGATCAGTTGTTCAGATATTGTCATACCTTTACCCTATGTTTATAAACTAGGGCAAGGAAGGAAGAGAATAGAAAATTACCTGTATGAAAAATAGCATGGTTGTCCTCTGCTGGGTTGTATTATTAAACCTAAATTGGGTTTATCGTCTAAAACTACGATAGAGCTATTTATGATCAGGGGCGGATATGCTTCGGCACCAGGTTCATCTGAATCTCGCATTTTTGACGCTATGGATTTTTATATGAAAACCCCCAAAATTTCAACAAATATTAATCTTAACCCATAATTGTTATGATGAGTGCATTGCTAAGAACCTTAGAGGTCAAACCCATCAAGCTATAATCCTGGATCCGCCTTTGGTTATCATTATTCACAGGGAACTTAATTTTACCAAAGATGATGACAATGTGAACTTTCAACCATTTTTCGCGTTGGAAAGATCGTTTCTTAGTTTTTGCCAAAGCATTTGTAAGCCCAAACTGGAATTATAGCTGACTTTCCACCAGTGTTGTGAAGAGCGTGAAGCGAGGAAAAGCGACAACCCCCTTTTCGCTTAAAGCGAGAAGCGAGAAGCGAAGGCTATTTTGAAATGAAGCGGAATTTAAAAAAAAAATTAAAATAAATACTGAAGGGAAAGGCAATAAGAACTAAGAATAAATGATATAAAAATAGGAGGATAGGAGGAAAGGCAGTATACCATTCCAGTAAAAAATGGGCAGCATTTCAAACGAAAAAACAATGCAAGAAAATGAAGAAGAAGAAGAGGAGAAGAATGAGAAAGAAGAACTGAAGGGACAAAAAAATTCGCCAGCATTTCACTGCTATTTGGACGCTGAAACAGTGAAAGAAGAAGAAAGAGGAGGAGGAGGAATAAATCACATACCTGGTCCAAACTTGATGATCTTGAAGTTGAAAAGTGTAGAAAATTTGAACCCAGTCGCCTCTTTCTTTCTCTGTTGCTGCTGGTCGATATGTTTTTAAAAAAGAACATCTTTTTTAATTAAATAGGTTGCAACCCTTTAAAACAGGGAAGCGCACGCTTCTTATGCATCGTCACTTCTTGCTTTTTAGTGGGAAGCGAGCGCTTTTGAATACCTGCTACGCTTCAGATAGCAGAAGTGCTCGATGGGTCGCTTCGCTTCTCGCTTTAAGCGAGGAAGTGCCCGCTTTTCACAACACTGCTTTCCTCTTACTTCCTTAAATCAAACAAGGGATGGGAAATTACCTTCCTTCTATTTTGTGTGTGTTTTTGGTTTCATTATGCTCTTTTTTTTTATAAATATTTTTTATGTCTTATATAAATTTCATGTCTTTGAGGAGTTATCTTAATTTGATTTCTTGACTTTAATATTGATGTGCATGATTCTCTAGTCTCTTCTTCGTGTCAGTGTAAGGAATCATAGTTTCATCATGCATTTTGGGTATACTTTTTTTCTCTTTTTGGTTGGATGCAAGAAAAATTCACCAAAGATAATCTGAGACTGCAAGGCTGAAGAACAATTTCATATCATAAGCACCCCAGTGCACGAAGCATCCCGTGTTCACGCAGGGTCCGGGGAAGGGCTACACCCAAGGTCTTGGGGTGTGATGCAGGCAGCCTACGCTAATGCAAGCGTCAGTGGCTGATTCCACAGTTCTAACCCGTGACCTATAGGTCACATGAAGACAACTTTACCTTTGCTCCAAGGCTCCCCTTCAAGAATTGAAATTCTGTAGCTCCACATTATACATGTTCTGAAAAAGTTTACTCATCAAGCCGGAAAACAACTGGTCTTTTTCCTGTGTTTCTCATGCCATAAAACAATTCTCATGCCATAAAACAAGCTTTGATGAGTTGATGCGATTTGAGCACACACTAGCCATTACAAGTAATATAATCTAAAGAAGATGTGGATCCCATAAGAATTAGGTTATTATTGATATATATACACACACACTATCAAATCAATGTTGTTATATGCATTATCTGAGAGATCAATTTGGTAGTGAAAAGGTGGATCTACGACAAGTGGAATAGTTTACTCACACTTGAGATGAAACTGAGTCAGGGTTAAGAAGTTTATCAATGATAAATAATGTTCTGAAATCTATTTCACCTAATGCTCAAATCTATGGTTACTGCACTTAATTATTTCTCTAAACTAAGATTGTCCTTTTGAGATAGAATTGGCAATTATGAATTTTCTAAGCTTATAAGTTCTCCTTGGGAATTTATATCCGTAGATCCTTCACAATGCAAGAAGAAGCATCACACTAGCTTTCTTAAAATGGTAACCGTCCTATATATGCAATGTCCTTTCCGCTGAATTGCCTATTCTAGATACTCTTGGTTCAAAGACGCCATTTCAGTTTAGATCTTAAAACTTGCGTGCCACACTGAAGATCTGGCTTCAACACGACTCCATCAGCATACTTTCGGCTCTCACCACATTTAACATAGATATTGCATATAACAAGTTTCACAAGCATAGATATACCATTTCTTGAAAGCAAAAGTGAAGATCTATTAGTTAAACCTTAGGTTTAAGCAAAAGGATTCGGTTATTCCCAACTTAAATAGTGTTAACACTTACCATTATAGAGTTTCAAAGAATCATGAAAAATTCAAAAAGAGGGAAAGAAAAAGAAATGAAGAACTAGAACAGAAAGCTTTGTTCTCAGATCTTCCTCCCTGTAAAGTTCCCAAGAAGTCTGAGGACCTTATATTATGGAAGTTGAAATGCATGTTCCTCAAGAGGGCAGAAAGTTCCGAAGAAGTCTGAGGACTTCATATGATAAAAGTTGAAAAATTTGGTGCAAGTTGCAGAACAGCCTTCTTGGCGACTTTATGCTGCTTTCTTTGGTGTTGAATTTTGATACAGGGTCATTGAAGTGCTGTGGCAATTCTTCAGTGCTGCAGTGCTGAAAATAAAACCTTTTTCTTCCTAGTTTCTTCCTAGTTTCTTCCTGTGCCGCATAGGCTAAACTCATAGCGCTGCAGCAGTGTGCTCTTCTGCTTATACTCTTCTTTTTTGCTCAATCTTGTAACTTTTCTTCTCTCCTACATAATTAAAGTAATCAAGTCAGAAATTTACACAAGCATTAAAAACCCATCTTTGATTGAGCATCTCTTGGCAGAATAATATCAATGCAATTTCATCTGATCATGAGCCAACCCAGGAGCTTTATACATTGCATTCACTAAGTTACTTGTGTCACTTAGTGTGGAAATTATATTTTTCGACCCATAATTTTTAAATGTTGTATTTACGAAGCAAATCAGTACACTGGCTGGCAATCAAGTCCCAAGTTATTTTCTGTTGGAAGTTGTTTTCACAATTGCTATCATTGGAACGGGACTCCTGCTTTTCGCTCTTCTGATTGGAAATATGCAGAGCTTTCAGCAGTCTCTAAATCGCAGGTACATTTTACTATTAAACCAGATCAGTTTTTGTGTATGCCAAGGAGGCCTATTTTTAATGTTTTTAATGATTGTGAATAATCATGTTTGCTATTCAGTTTTTCTGTTCAGGAAATGCTACTAGTTAGCAGAAGAAATATATTGTGAGGGAGTGTAACTATATTAATCTGCCACAAGAGTTATACATAAGTATTTTGTAACTATATCTCTCAACTGAAACATGACGTCTTTGCCTCTTCTCAAGAAAAAGATTAGTTATGTGAGGGGAATGGAAAAAAGAAATGCTGGGAGGAACATTTTTGGATAACAAAACTATTTGGTTGTGTGGAAATTTTGATACATTGTTCACCAGTCTTATTGTATGACATGATTAACGTTCTCTTACTTGAATGTAATTGTTTGATTCGTTAGTATGTCCTTCTCTTGATTGTGCACCACTTTTTGGGCAACTGTTGGTGAGCATTATTTTTCTCTGCAGGAGGTTAGAAATGTCTCTCAGGCGTCGTGATGTTGGACAATGGATGAGCCATAGGCGCATTCCAGAAGAACTGAGAAAGTAGACTTTGATGCTCTTGTTTCTTGACATCTAATTTCTATTATCTGAAGTTCTTCTTCTCCTTAATTTACCTGTATAGATTGATTGCATCCCTGGCTTGGGTATTTGAGGGCATGCCTGATCTGCTATGCATCATCATATCTCACACCTATTTTCCCGTTGTGGAGCCAGGATTTTCACCAAGGGGATTCAAAATATAAAAAAGTACACACACGAAGCTGCCAAGGGGTTTCAATATCTATTTATATACATAAAAAATAAGTTTAACCTTGCATATATAATGTAATTTTCTGTCTAAGGGTTTCGGTGAACCCTGCACTCCCTAGCTCCACCCATGCTATCTTCATACTTCATTTGTTCTGGACCCCAGTCAAAGCTTGAAGTGAAACACTTAAAGTTTCTGTTTCCACTGTCTAGGATATCACAGTTAAAGAATTATTAAGATTCTATTTATTTAGCTCAATCTGGCTTTATGTTCTGTATGTTTAGTCATGTGGGTTGCCAGTGCAGGAAGCTTAAATTAAGTAAAAGGGCAACCCGGTGCACTAAGCTCCCGCTATGCGCGAGGTCCGGGGAAGGGCCGTAAGCTTAAATTAAGTATATTTGTAATTGAAAATGGATCTTTGGCCTAACTCAACCCAAAAACTAGCTTATGAGATGAGGATTGCTCAATACCATATAAAGAGACCAAATATCCACATCCACACGATGAGAGAACTCAACCCCCAACACCTCCCCCCGCGCGCGCACGCGCGCACGCGCAGGATGGGACATCTAGAGCGTGGGCGACATAAGATTGGGGCCTAACATCTGGTATACCATGAATTGGGATTGCTTGGCTTTTATGGGATGATAAGAAAATGGATCTTGGGACTAACTCAACCAAAAAAGCTAGCTCATAAGTTGAGGATTGTCCAATACTATATAAGGAGACCAAGTATCCACACCCCACCCAATGTGGGAACTCGACAATTGTTTGATGTAAATTTTAGTTTTATGAGATGTTGCATGGTTATTACTTGTCTAAATAACTAACTAAGTTAATAGTCCTTACTAACTTCTATCATATCCTTGATAGTCCTCTCTGGATAGTGAGTCTTATAGTTGGATGTCCAAATACACTTTTATTGTTTAACTTAATTAGAATTGAATTTTGAGAATTAACAGAGAAAGGTTTTCATGCCCTTGTGAGTTGTAAGGACATAAAGTTCATTCTTCCTTCCTCACTTATTTCAATGTGCACTTGTCTTGTTTCCCTTCTCTTGTCCTGCATCCTAAGTGTTACACCTATTGGAGCTCTCTGCAATCTTATGTAACTCCATCTGCATCCCAAATATTACACCCATTGAGTTCTCTGTAGTGTTCCATATTGTGAAGACGTTTCTCCTCACAATATCCAGTCTTTTCTCCACATTGGCTGGTAAGAGGAATAGTTACATCACATAAGTTGGCATTGTGTTCAACGCACTGTTGATTGGAATTAGTTGATCGCCCAGAACGAGATTGACTTTTCCATCATGCTAATCTTTTCTCACATCTTTGATCTTTCTATAATTCCTTGCCATAGTTCCTGTGACTTATACCCAAGGGAAGACCCAAATAGCTAGTTGGCGGGGAATCAACTTGGCATTCCAGTATACCAGCAAGTATTGAAACAGTCTACAATGTGAACGGGTACACAGAAAACATAAAACTTTTTCTCCAATTTACTTTTAGGCCATATTGTGTTGATTAGCATGATTCAATGAAATTTGATTAAATTTAGGAGATTGTTGAGTAGCATGATTTCATGAGATTTATTTTTGTTTGATTTGATTCGATAGCTTTATTGATTGTGTAGCTTTATTATATTTCCTTAATTAGCAGTAGGAGCTTTGTATTATTTCCCTTGCTCATGGGATGTAAACACACATAGAAAAACAAGAAGTTTTTTCTTCTCAAAATCTACGTGGTATCAGAGCCATTGCAACCTTTTTGAGCTGAGTTATCTCCCTTGCAGCACTAGGGTTCTGTTTTTTCAAAGAGGTCGAGTTTTCTCTCTTGGTGGCAGTCCGCAACACAAACTCCTTCTGGTCATTCTTTTCTGTTGGGATAGCCGGGATAGCTGGAACATTTCGAGCCTATCCCTACCAGTTTTGATTTTTCCGTTCACCGGAGTTAAGGTTCCGTTGAGACAGATTATTTTTGAGCAATTTCTTCAGATTTCCTTCTGATTGGGCAGAATATATGGAGACATTCAAGGAGACAGTTTCAGGAGAAATCTTGTCTTCGGATGAAATTCAACTTTTTCGTCGCCTCCTAGCTAAACTTGACTTCACTACTGTTGCCACATCCAATTATGTGTAATGAGGTACTACCTTTGCTGCTCACCTTAAATTCTTGGATTGTTGATTCTGGTGCAAATAGACACATGACAGGTTCTTCTAAAGGATACAAAACTATACTCCGCGTCTTAAAAGAGATAATGTTAAAATAACCACTGGTCTTTAACACCTATCTCTGGAACATGTTCTGTCGTTTGTATCCTAATATGAAACTATCTTCCGTGCTCCATGTCCGCAAGTTTTTCTGTCAATCTTTTATCTGATAGTGCCATCACCAAAGCTCTAAACTGTAAAACCGAGTTCTTTCTCGATCATTGTATTTTTCAGGGTCTTCAAACAAGGAAATGATTGGCAGTGGTAGATTGCGTGATGACGTGTATATATTCGATGGAATTCAAAACTCTGGTCAAGCCTTTTTCATGGAAATAAGGATATCAACCAAGAAATAATACAGTGGCATAGACGGTTAGGACACCCATCATTTTTTGTTTTGAAGAAGTTATATCCCGATTTATTTCAAGGACTCAATTTGAATCTTGTTCTGTGATGCGAGTAAATATGTCAAGCATATTAGGAAACTTATATTGTGAGTGATAATAGAAGCACAACTTTGTTTATGACTATTCATTATGATGTGTGGGGTCTTACCTTGTTTTTTTGACTGGTAGTCGATGGTTTGTCACTTTCATTGATTGTTGTACTAGGATGACTTTGGTGTATTTGTTAAAAACCAAAAGTGAAGTTTCTCTTGGTTTTAGTCATTTCATAAGATTATTTGTACTCAATTTGATACCAAAATAAAGATCTTAAGAACTCACAATGGCAGCGAATACATGGATAAAAGATTTAGTGCTTATTGGAGTCGAATGTGATTGTCAATCAGACTAGTTGTCCTTACACCAGTACACAAAATGGGGTCGTTGAAAGAAAAAATAGACATCTGTTAGAAGTAGCAAGATCTCTTATGTTCACCATGCATCTACCAAAACCTTACTGGGGATATCATTCTAGTGGCTGCCTATCTTATCAACATAATGCCACTTTAAACCCTCAATTTTCAAAGTCCTCTGGAAGCCTTAAAGGGTAAGAATGAGTATACTGTTGCTCCAAAAGTGTTTGGGTGTGTTTGCTTTGTCCATACTAGGAATTCTGGGAAACTTGATCCTATAGCTATAAAGTGTGTTTTCATTGGGTATTCTCCCACACATAAAGGTCACAAATGTTATCCTCCTTCATCTAGGAGATCAGGAGATCTTTTGTTAGCATGGATGTTACCTTTTAAGAATCTGAGCCCCATTTTATATTACTTCATCACCTTTCTCGGGGGAGAGCAGTAAGGAGGAAGAGGTGATTCTATCTAGTTCCATTATTGGACCTATTGATGACATTGTCATATGAGAAAGTGAAATCAGAGAAAGAATTCAGGGGGAGACTATTGGGCGTTTGGATAGGCCTGATTTGAAAACTTACTCAAGGAGAAATAAAGCAGAAGCCATCATGCAATCTACTGAAGCTGAACCTTCTTCTACTACATTTCCTAATGAGTTAGATGTGCATATTGCTCACAGAAAACGAGTTAGATCTTGCACCATCAAACACCCTTTATCTAATTTTATCGTTTATAATTCATCGTCTACCTCTTATAGATCCTTTGCCTTATCTATTTCTTCTGTGTCTTCCTCAGAATTGGAGGGCAGCTTTTGCAGATTCCACAAGCTATGATTGAGAAATGAAAGCCTTGTAAAAAAATGACACTTGGTAACTTGTCACTTCACCGCTGACAAGAAGTTGGTTGGCTGCAAATTGGTCGTCACTATGAAGCACAAAGTTGATGGCTCGATTGAAAGACTCAAAGCAACATTGGTGGTTAAGGGATTCACTAAGACTTATAGAGTGGATTATCAAGAGACATTTGCACGTATCGCTAAGATGAACACTATTAGAATTCTTTTGTCCCGTGCTGCTAATCTTGATTGGGACTTGCAACACTTTGATGTGAAGAATGCATTCTTCATGGAGACTTAGTAGAAGAGGTGTATATGAAGATTCCTCTTGGAAACTGAGGTTGCTAGATCAAAATGAGGAATCTTTAATCTTCAAAGGAAGTATATTTTGGATCTCTTGACAGATTGCAAACCCGCCGAATCACCTATTGGAAGTATCACAAGTTACAAAGCGTAGTTGGAGAGTCAAGGAGAGATATCAGAGGTTGGTTAGAAGACTCATTTATCTCTCCCACACTAGATCAAACATAGCCTGTTGATTTAGCCTGGTGAGTCAGTTCATGCATGATCCTCGAGATCATCATATTCAAGCTGTCTTTTACATTTTGCGGTATCTGAAGTCTGCTCCCAGGAAAGGTCTACCTTTCGTCCAAACATGATCACCTCCAAATAGAATCCTTTACATACGCGAATTTGCTGGATCTCTAGATGACAAAAGATATCCGGTTATTGTATGGTCGTAGGAGGAAACTTGGTTACATGAAGAAGCAAGAAGAAAAGTGTAGTTGTTAGATCAAGTGCGGAGGCAAAATATAGAGCTATGGCCCAGGGTTTTTGCAAACTACTTTGGCTACAAAAGCTACTAGAGGAATTGAGACAGTATGAAAAAGGAAAACTTTCCTTGTACTGTGACAATAAGGCTGCCATTAATATAGCTCATAATCCAGTGACTATGACCGAACAAAGCATGTGGAAATTGATTGACACTTCATCAAAGAAAAAAGTTACAACTGGTGTCTTGAGTTTGTTTCATGTGCCATCGGAAAAACAATTAGCTGATGTGTTTACCAAAGGTCTCAACAAGCGAACTTTCCATACATCGAGTTGCAAGTTGGGCATGTTTGACATCTTTGCACCAACTTGAGGGAGAGTGTTGATTAGCATGATTCAACGGGATTTGATTATATTTAGGAGATTGTTGATTAGCATGATTTCAGGAGATTTGATTATATTTAATATGTTTGATTTGATTTGATTTGATTATATGTATATTTATTTTATTTCCTTAATTAGCATTGCTCATAGGATGTAACACACATAGAAATACAAGAAGTCATTTCTTGTTCTCAAAATCTACATATTGTGCTTTATAACCAGCTGCTATCAGCCTTAAATGCCTTATTTGTTCCATGCCATCATATAATATTAATGTATGATCAACGTACACAAATGTGATTTTTCCATGTTGCTGGTCTTGCTGCTAGCTACTTTAAAACCCCTTATCCAACCATTATGACTGGCTATTCTTTTCATTCTGCTGAACTTCATGACCAATAGGAACAGGAAAAAAGAGAAAGGATCTCTGTGAAGGGAAAAAGCACATCGGAAAAATCTTACCGTGCTGATACAAAAGAATATCCATTTGATCCATTCCCTTCCAAATCCCATGCCCTTAAGGACAGTGCAGTTGGAAATCCTAGTTCACACGGTCATATGCATTTTCAATACCAACTTGCATGGAATTCCAGGCTATTTACTTTTTAGTCTGGTATCTGCACACTCATTAGTTATAAGGCAAGCACCTATGATCTGCCTCCCCTCAGTGAAATCCATCTGATGTCTATCAACCAACTTGTGCATCACCTTCAAATCTTTCAGCCAAAAGCTTACAAATGATTTTGTCAAAATAGCACTACCCTTTCCACCTCCGAGTCTTGGATACCATGGTAAATGGACCTTGAGCCTAACTCAACCCCAAAAGCATGGTTTTGTCAAAATTGGATTACCCTTTCCGCCTCCGAGTATTGGATACCATGATAAATGGACTTTGGGCCTAACTCAACCCCAAAAACTAACTTATGAGGTGAGGATTGCCCAAGACCATATAAGGAGACCAAGTACCTCAAATTCCACCGATATGGGCAACTCAACACCCCCCTCACGCCCATGGCCTGCAAACTGGAGCGTGGACAACATAAAATGGGGTCCCAACATCGGTAACAATAATCGGGATGGGCCTGGCTCTGATACCATGTGAGAAAGCACATTAGAAAATATTATTGCTTAATTAAAGTGTTGTACAACCCTATTTATATATGATGATTACATAATAATAGGTATCTACTTCCCGATGTGGTGGGACATTATACATGACTAACTAGTTAACAACTATTAACTCTCTAATGATATTAAGAATATCAAAAATTGTATGGACAAAACTATTGTACTTTTGGAAATTGAGTAATGACTGTATCTCTACTTCTAAGTGAAAGACCCCGAGATAGATTGACTCTAGGAGAGCTGTAATGCGAGGACATTTTCCTAAATGGACCATACTGAAGCTTACTATAAATTGTTCAAGAAATATAGAAGAGGCAGTCATTGTATTTCTTTTATTCTTGCGAATTAAAGCATCAGCAATATGATCAATGTTAATCCAAAATGAGAAACTACCATATGTCCTAGAAATGAGCTTTTGTTGAAATCTTTCTCATTACTGCACTGCAAGGAAACCTAAAGGCATGATCCTCTCCCTTGTAGGCGAGTTCTAGAGGCAGAGAGATACAATTGGGCAGCTACCAGAGGGGTCAACGAAGAAATGCTACTAGAGAATCTTCCCGAAGACATTCAAAGAGATATACGGAGACATCTTTTTAAATTCATCAAAAAGGTGAATTCTACTGGACTATCATTTGGATCATTTTTCTCTTTATTATTTTATTCCTCATGCTTTGTATAGACGAGCTCCCTTGCAGTACGTATATTGTGATGGAATCATTGAGTCTAGCCAATCAAGGTTTAGATTGTGAAACATTTCAACTTTTTGTTAATCTAGTTTAACCAAATTGAACTGACAGGAAAAAAGGGGCTTCCTGGTTTGGGTTAGATTTAAGTTGTTTAGCCTTCCCCAGCATGGAAGAGATTCGTTGATTGGAAGCTTGTAACTTGTAACATCAGGGCAACTTTGCCCTTCCATCAAAGCTTGCCTTCTCAGCAAGTCTGACATGATATGTGCTCTGAAGTCTGAACTATCTTAGGTCACTTTGAATTATGTTATGATTGTGATGATCTTTTTTTCCCAGAGAAGTAAACATTCCTTCATCAATAACAGTGACAAGCATGTACAAAATGGATATATGGCTTAACCACAACTCGTTTATCAAATTGTCTCATCCCTCTATATGCACTGATGTTAATTTTTTTACACCAAATCTATAAATTGAACATGAAAGCACCAATACTGCTTCACACCTTTCACTATAATTTTGTTGATTGTTGTCATTAATATGCTTCATCAAAAAATTATTAGTATCACAATTATGATTTTATATTTGTCATTATGATTAAGATTGTGATATCATTATCTGTATCACCATTGTTATTTTTGTCGTTCTTGTTCATATTATTACGATCATTGTTATTTGCACATATAAATGCATAATTGTTTGTAAATTATGTTCATCCTGAACAAATCCTCTGGTTTTCACATATCGTCTCAAGTCTGAGATAATGGTGTTTTCACCGCTATTTAAAAAAAAATTCAAATAGATCCTTTGTCCTGCACATTTACTCGAGTCTGCGATTAATGGTGCTATTTTGGCGAGAACTGTACGACCCAAGTATATTAGTATAGAAGAACCACATAACATGCAATCACATTTTATTCTTAGTAGGAAGGATGGGTAAAGGTGGTGAAGGAAGAGGGAAAGGAAGATGCCTTCCTTGAGATGTGCTTTGGAAGGATAACATTGTACTGGCGCAAATAATGCTTTTGATGTGAGATCTAAGGGAGGTGATGGTGTGATGCTAGGGAGACAATGCAATGCTTTTCAGTTTTCCTTCTGTTTCTCAAGAAAAATTTCTGCTGTCATATCTTTGAAGAGCAAAGAGCGCGAACTAGTTGATGCAATGTGGAGAGAACACAAGAACTCCAAAAACCTGTGGAATTTCAGTGATTTTAGTCGTCACAAAGATAGAAAACCTTGACGAATAGCTTAGATATGAAAGAAGAGGGAAACCTGGAAATTTGGTGAATCAAGTTTGAAAAGGACCAAGAGTACTGGTGAAAACAAGCACAAAAGGACTAAGATTAATGATGAAAACAAGCACAAGGGAGGAGACTGGAGTGCTGCCTGAATATTCTTTTTTGCTTAGCATCACTTCCTTTGGATCTTGGTCTCTGGACTCTGGCGGTTTAATTGGACTTGTTCTTGTTTTGACTTTTGGTGTTGTTTGGTAATTGTGTATGTTCTTTGCTTACTTAAAGGATCTTTGCAAGGTTGTTGTTTTCATATTCATTTTCTTTAGCACCTGCCATGTAATCTAAGGAAAGGCTTTCAGAAAATGTATTGGATGAATCTATTATGTAGAAACCCAATTGGCTGATTCTCTAGGTGGCGCATGGTGTGGGAATTGGAATAAACAGTTAGGATCAATTTTCGTTGTGAGGGAAATTGGGAACAAAAGAACACTAACCAATTAGGTAGATGCAAAAAAAAATTAGAAACAAATTTAGAAGGAACAAATAGATGGCAGTTTGGGAGAATGATCAGTAGGAGTCTTTATAGCACGTTTGGGCGTGGGTGGCTGGGGATAGGGATAAGGTATGAATGTGGTGATTGTGTGGAGATGCAAGGGTTAAGGAATGATTTTGTTATGCGAATTATGATAAAGAAATGGATCTAAGGCTTAGCTTAACGTCAAAAACTAGCTCCTCAAGGGAGGATTGTCCAAGACCATAGAATGAGACCAAATCTCCCATCCACAACTTATGTGGGAGTTCTGACCCATTAAAATACACACTATTTTATCCATGCAAATTTTAATTTGTCCAATTATTAAAACAGATAATATTTGATCTCTTCCTTCAACAACGTCATGCTACTGGTAGTAAATGGCTCTTTATACTGAACATATATTTTTGGATACTTCGGTCATGACTTTCACATTATGTTAATGATTTGCAGGTCCAGATATTTGCACTTCTCGATGAACATATAATTTTTGGATACTTCGGTCGTGACTTTCACATTATGTTATTGATTTGCAGGTCCAGATATTTGCACTTCTCGATGAACCCATCTTAGATGCCATCTGTGAGAGATTGAGACTGAAAATTTACATAGCAGGAAGCAATGTTTTATACCGTGGTGGTCTGGTTGACAAGATGGTTTTCATAATTCGGGGTAAGATGGAAAGCATTGGAGAAGATGGAAGTGTAGCCTCCTTGTCTGAAGGGGATGCCTGTGGGGAAGAACTCCTCACATGGTGCCTTGAGCATTCTTCTATAAACAGAGGTGATTACAGATATTTAAAGATTGTCTTGTGGGTGCATTCATTTTTGGCATATATGCATGATATAATGTTGGCTCTAAATTTATGGTTATTAGATAAGACAATGTTCATTGGAACAGTGTAAGAAGAAAAAAACTTGACAAAGCTTTTGAGGCAACTAATTACACTAGCAACAACAAAAGCCTTCTTCGGATGTATGACTCTCAATCCAGAATCAGGTCCCGCATTCGGTGTTGTTTCCTGAGTCACCCTTATACTCTCTTCCCCCT
>ML278270.1:0-60141 GCA_005239495.1 Nicotiana undulata
ACATCACATCACTTTCCATGCCACATTTCAAGTTCTTTTAAAAATCTCAAAACCTCATTATGAACCCGAAACCACTCAATTCACGCCCGTTTTATACCAAATTTTACAAATAAGACAATTAATATATAATAAACCTGTTCCGGGCTCCGGAACCATAATACGGGCCCGGTAACACTGTTTTCACATAATTATTCACTTTCTTATTCCTTTATTATTTTCAGAAAACAATTTCTTTTAAAAATTCATTTCTCGNTCCGGGACCATCGAATCACGGGTCCGGGTCCGGGTCCATTTACCAGAAATGTTGACCAAAGTCAACTATATTCATTCCTTAATTATAAAAACTCATTTTTCATCAACTTTTCACATAATAGCTTCCCGGCTACACGCCCGGGCTGCGCACGCATAACGAGGTGAGACTAACGGAGGCTCTCGAAGCCTCGGAACACAGATAAGGCTTAAATTACATAAGATGACCTTTTGGGTCATCACATATATCGAGAAATTGAGGAGTATTGTTCTGATGATGGTGGTGATGCTTAGTGTTTTTAATCCCTTTTTTATGTTTTTCTTCTATATTTTTGTTAATATTTTTATTGCTTTCTTTATTTTTTGTGTGGTTTTTTATCTTGTAATATGTTATATAAATGAAAATCATGTTTCATTTTGTATATAATTTTTTTGAATTTAAGGCTGCATTCTCATTTTAATGTAATAATATAGTACGTGTCAACCTATAATTTCATGCCTTATAAGCTGAAGTTAGCATATATAAGTTAGAAACTCAACATTTTTGGTCTAAAGCTATCATCTATAGCTTTTGGCCGTCACACTTTATAGTCTGAATTTGTTTTTGCAATCATTACCCGTTAATAGGAATATATAAATAAGGCTATAACTATATCTTTTAAGAGTCATACTTATCCATGCTGAAATTCTTTTGTTCATTTCCTAAAACTTCATCTAAACTTGCTGAAGTTTTGTCCATCAGTCTCAAATTTTTTAATGAGTTTTTCTGAAACTTCAGGGAAAATGTGTTGAATTCTTTTTAGTTTATTTGCTAAAACTTCAGACTAAAAACTGAAATTTTGTCCTGCATTATGTATTTTTTCTAATGAGTTTTTGCAAAACTTCATACTTATCCTTTTAGGCTTGAAGTATGATTTTATATATATGAATACTTCATGTAGGTTTGGAGTAGCTCACTGGGCTATTTAATGTTATTTTTAAGAGAAAGAAGATTCCCAAAGAGTGGAGGTGGAGTACGATGGTTCCGCTTTACAAAAACAAGGTTGATATCCAAAATTGCAATATCAAGTTATTGAGTCACACTACGAAGGTTTGGGAGAGGGTGGCGGAGTCCAGGGTGAGGAGGTGCGTGTCTATTTTCGAGAATCAGTTTGGATTCACGTCGGGGCGTTCGACTACGGAAGCGATTCATCTGGTAAAGAGATTAGTGGAGCAGTACAGGGAGAGGAAGAAAGATTTGCATATGGTGTTTATTGACCTTGAGAAGGCATACGATAAAGTTTCGAGGGAGGTCCTGTGGAGGTGTTTGGAGGTTAGCAGCATTCTGATAGTGTACATTAGGGTGATTAAGGATATGTATGATGATGCTAAGACTCGGGTGAGGGCTGTAAGTGGTGACTCGGAGCATTTCCCTGTGGTGATTGGGTTGCACCAGGGATCGGCTCTTAGCCCATTTTTGTTTTCCTTGGTGATGGATGTACTGTCGCGTCACATCCAAGGGGAGGTTACTTGGTGCATGCTATTCACCGATGATATAGTGTTGATTGACGAGACGCGTAGCGGAGTTAACGTGAGGTTGGAGGTTTGGAGACAGACCTTAGAGTCTAAAGGTTTCAAACTCAGTAGGACCAAGACAAAATCCTTGGAGTGAAAATTCAGTGAGACCCATGATGCAGACGTAGAAGTTAAGCTTGATGCTCAAGTTATCCTCAAGAGAGAGAGTTTTAAGTATCTCGGGTCTATTATCCAGGGTAATGGGGAGATTGAAAAAGATGTCACACATCGCATTGGAGCAGGATGGATGAAGTGGAGGCTCGCTTCCGGTGTTCTATGTGATAGGAATATGTCGTTAAGACTTAAGGGTAAATTTTATCGAGTGATGGTTCGACCCGCTGTGCTGTATGGGGATGAGTGTTGGCCAATCAAGAACTCCCACGTGCAGAAGATGAGAGTAGCAGAGAAGAGGATGTTGAGATGGTTGTGTGGGTGTACCAGGCATGATAGAATTAAGAATGAAGTTATTCGAGACAGAGTGGGAGTAGCCTCCGTGGAGGACAAGATGCGGGAGTTGCGTTGAGATGGTTTGGACATGTTAGGAGAAGAAGCATTGAGGCCCCTGTTAGGAGGTGTGAGAGTTTGGCCATGTAGAGTTTGAGAAGAGGTCGAGGTAGGCCTAAGAAGTACAAGGGAGAAGTGGTTAGGCAGGACATGGCGCTGCTTCAGCTCACTGAGGACATGACACTTGATAGGACGGTGTGGAGGTAGAGGATTACGGTAGAAGGTTAGTAGGTAGTTTATAGTGTTCACAGATAGGCTTAGTAGCATGCATTTTCCTTTCATATTCTTTGATTTTTACTACGGTATGTGGTTTTATTCGCCTCAGGTGTTGTATTTCGTGTTGCTATTATTGGATATTCTTTGAGTATTATTATTATTACTACTATTTTTCTTTTCTTTTTTCTTTTTTCTCTTCCATCTTTCTTCCTTCCTTGATTTTTTCCCCTCTCTTCCGTCTTTCTTCCTTCCTTGTTTCTCTCTTCTTCTTCTTGCCCTTACTGAGCCGAGGGTCTATTGGAAACAGCCTATGTATCTGTATTAGGTAGGGTAAGATCTGCGTACAGACTACCCTCCCCAAACCTCACATGTTGGGATCAAACTGGGTTTGTTGTTGTTGTTGTTGTTGAATACTTCATGTAGAAAGGTCTGTAGTTTTTTATTATACGTATGTGTGTGTGTTTTTTTTGTCTGTGTTAAAGATATGTATTTCACTTATAGTTTTTTCTCGCAGAAGTGATTGCGTACTTTTTTAGAATGCAACCAAACCTGTAATCGCAAAAAATATGAGTGGACAGTTCAAACAATATATAAATGAGTATTTTTCAATCCAAGAGCTTTTTTTTAGTTCTATGAAAATATCACATTTCACATATATCAATCAATAATAAAAGTCTAAATTCAGAATACCTATCTTCCTTTAGAATGAATTTTTTTCCAAGGATTATTGAACGTTGGAGTATTTTTCAGCGTGTTTCTTGGGATATGGATGAGGTGGTGGAGAAGACAAGCATGTTGTTCTCTTATGCCTAATTTTTTTATAGTGACTACATTTGGTAGACCTCAGTCTTACTAATTCAGCCGGCAGGAATATACCTCTTATTTTGTCTTCTTCCTTGTAGAATCTCTACATATGGAGGTTTTGTGATTTGATATTATATATTTTGTGGTATACCCCATGAATTTTGATCTCCCACAGTATTGACACGCCCTTCATATGCTTTGAACCATGTTTCTCTTGCATACCATTTTGAGCAGTAATCAGATTTCTAAAAATATCTCTTATTGATAGCAGCAATTGCGTGTGGTAGAGAAATTCATCAAGTTGGAATTTCAAGCAGTCACAAGTTCTCTTCTTTAAGTTAACAATGAATTTCGTTCCTTCATTATTTATTCTAAACAACATTGAAGCAAGGTTGAAAACCTAAGAAGGAATAAAAAGTGAAAAACTATATTAGTGTATTATTGCTTCAAAAAGAAAAAGTATGACGTTTTTTATCTGTAAGCAGTAAATCACTTCAGACATAAAAAGATTAAGTGATTATGCATTAGTTAATTACTTCAGACAAAACATGTTGAAGAAAATTCTAAAATTAAAATATATACTTATAAACATTTTGCAAGCCAGGTCTATCTTCTTATTCATCTCTTATTCTACCCATATTGATACTTTGTGAAAAGTTTCAAGTGTTGTTTTTATCCGTTCATAGAACCGTTGTCCCAACTTTTCTTGGATAAAATCTAACATCTTAAAACAGGCATCTCTCTCGCTTTTAGTAATACGAAATTCATTGATTATACCATGTTTATTGTCATCATATCATAATGCCATCGTATGAACCACGATCGAGCCCATCTATCTGGTGGATCTTCCATTATGTAATTATATGTTTTCTTGTCAACACTTTTGATCTGGGACATTAACTAATTAAAATCTTCACGTTTGTATGACCTTGAAACGCTTTGGAAAATATTTATTACCGTGATTTTTGCATGTATTTGCTTTAAAATCTTCTCAAAGTGATAGAGGAAGATACCATGGTGAGCTTCAGGATAAATTTGTCAAATCCCATTTGCGATCGATTTGTTTCTATCTGATAAGTAAACCAGTTCACGGTGGATTTCAATTGCTTTTTTCATTTCCTCTAAAAACCAAATGTATGCATCATTATTTTCTGAATCCGCTACACCAAAATATAGAGGAAATATTTGATTGTTTGCATCCTTTGATACAACAACAAATAGAACACCACGATATTTTGACCTTAAAAATGTTAATCTACTGCAATCACGGGTCTACAGTAACGCCAACCAGCTATTGATGTTGCAGGAGCAAAGAACGTGTAAGCAAACTTGTACAGGTGAAACACACAAAAAAACAAATCATAAGGTGTGAAGTTTTTGAATAGGAACGGTTGAAACTTCAGACTGATGGTTATTATTTTTTTGCTTACTAATTCTGCTGATCTCTTTTTATGCTAGTGTACGCCCCTGGGTTTCTATGCACCACCATGTGTAGGTATGAAGGAAGAATCTGGTAGTTCTCTTCTGGTGTTACTCTTATACAAGCAATAGCTTTTTGAATAGAGTTCCAAGCCTTGTGATATCCAATGTCAAGTCCACACTTTTTTCTCATTTCACTTTCTACAAATGCTTGTGTAACCTCAATTTTGTTTATCCCGAACATGTTCTAAAATTTGCTCACTTATAAAAATTATTGCAGCATGCTTCTGATCTGATTTTCTTGCATAAACTAAGCATTCGTGGTTGTTATCAAATTTTATCATCCTGAAAAGTATGGAATTTTTTGTTCTGGTAGCACGTACATTCTAACCACATTTCTCCATGATGCATTTCAGCTCGTATCTCTTTGAACATGATCTAATAGCTGTGAATTCAACTTTTTGGTTTATCCCCAAGTTGCATAAAAATTTAGTCATGCTCTTCTTGTTCTGAAAAATTGATCTTACTTTTATTTCCTCAGGCAATACATCGTGCCTAAGTATTTTACATGGTGGAGATTATTGCTGCCAAACTCACACGCAAGTATACGTGGTCGTACAAGTAATAAAATGATAAATCGAGTGTCGAAACCACATAGACTTTTATTAACTACCCACTAAATTCACCAAGATTATTATACTCAATCGAGCCAATTCGAGTTCAAAGGTGTGATTATACTAAACAATAATTATAACTAGTAATCAAATTATCAATCAACAAAATGGTTGTTGTGTATTCCGTAGTGACAAATATTCCAGGGTTGTGATCGATTCACCAATCCTATAGTGTTCTAGTAACTCTCCATTTCGTACAATTCACTCATGATTGCTAATTAATCGAACAATTGCTATTGTAGCCTTCTCTCGAAGTACTACTCGCTTATTAAAAATAGACTAACACCTATATTCCTATGATATTAATCTATTACGAACGCATTAGGATTACGATATTTTATTAAGCACGGTGACAAGGTATATTCCTATCCTAAGCATAAATTTGTCCCCCCCCCCCCCTAAGAGTTAAGATCGTGCTCTCTTAAATTCTTCTCTAATCTAAACATGGCTTTTCCAAGCATAGCATAGATAGTAAATAGAACCTAACTGCTAGCCAGAAATTAAGTAATTAATCATAAAATTGAAGAAACAACCATATATTGATGAATTATAATCACTGTTAAGTCAACGTTAAACAACAATATTCATGGATAAGTCACAACCCCAGAACTATGGGTTTTAGCCACTCATGATAATAGCAAATAATTTCATAAGTGTTGGATAATTAAAAATACTAAGAAAAGATGACAAAAACAGAGATCCCCTCGCTCCCGAATGTTCCTCGTGTGTATTCTCTCTTCAAAGTGGTGTCTCCCCTCTAAAAATAAGCTTAGTCTTGCTTTTATACGCGTTGGGTAGGTCTAGGATCGAAATAACCTTGTCCCGTACAAACTTGGATAACTTTCCCATCACCAGTGTCCAGCCCAGCGCCCCACGCTGGCGCTGGCACTGGCTTATTAAAGTTTCTACCATTGGCGCCACAGGTGGTGAGGAGCACTGCCTGTGGCGCTGCAAATCCAACTTTTCCTGTTTTCCTCTATTTTTGGCTCAAATCTCGCACCTTTCGGCCCAATTGCTTCTGGGTGATTCCTACACATAAAAATACCCCAAATTAATATAAATAAACATATTTTACATCCAAATTCCATGAAACACGAGTAAAACATGAGGCAATATACATATAAATATATATACTTTAAGCGAAATATCAACACCCCACACTTAGACTCTTGCTCGTACTCGAGCAATGGGACTAACAACTCTATCCCAACTACATACAAATCTCAACTATAGAGGAGCTCTTCATTTTTTAACCATACACTCTACCCTTGACTGTGATCAATACCGGCAATCAAGCATGAACATACAAAATTCACATTCTTCCCGTTTTAAACATGCCCAATTATAACAACTCAATTCAATCAATTCAAACAACCTATCCGTAACCACCCAACCTCAAAAGCCGACTCGTGACCACTAAGCACTCTCAACTCGCGCACTTACCCAACAAGAGAAGTTTACAACAATACCAATCATTCATGAGATCATGTTCCCTCACCAACAAACAAAAGAGTGAATATAGAATAGTCCATACATTCAAATATGCTTTTGAATATAAATTAAGGACATCATACAATTGAACAAAATTTTCTCACACGCACAAAGAATTCATATGCATCCCCATGATCGTACCATAATCTTTCCTATAATATATATCTCTACTAATCTAAGCTAGACAAATCTAGGATCAATCAGGACTTTAAGGTTGTAATGTAGGATAAGGGACATGTATGATACATTTAGGAATAGGAATAACCCTCCTAAGCACTTTAATACACTACATTCACAATTCGATTGCATGGCGCATGCGGTATTTTGTGTATAGTGGAAAGTGGCATATGTGAGGTCACAGTTCAATTCTGGAAGGAAGGTCAGAACTGGCAGTTTCAGATGATTAGGTAAATGATACCACTATTGGGTGGCTGGATGAGAGTATACATTCATAAAGGACAATGTGTTTAAGGCAATGTGTTTGAGTAAGGGTGCATCATTGGTGTTACGGCATTCTCTTGTTGGATCGACTGCCGATATTCAAGTTTGTTGGTGGCATAGAAGAATTATAGGAGTATCCCCGTGGAATGATTGAGTATTAGGACATGTTATATATTTGAGTGGTGGAATTGGGATCAGATATAGTAAATGGTGCGCCTCATGGATTTTTGAGATTGGGAGTTTCCATGAACATTGTAGTTGTGAACTACGAGGATGCGAGCAAAGCTAGTCATGTGTTAGTATATGTCATGATTCTGTCGTTATGAATGTTCGGAGAGCTATCCACCTGTTGTGGGTGACCAGAGTTAACTTAGAGTTATTGGTATGAGTGTTTCAGGATTGAGACGTGTTGGTTATGTTCTTTATGGTTCGGGTGGCATAGTATCGTCCGATTTCCCGTGGTTATGGCAATGCACTTTGAGTAATTGATGTCAAATTGCGCATGGTTATTGATTTTGAGCAGGGTGGCTTGGAGTATTTCATGTGGTTCAGCGGTTGGATGGGATCACGCTTTGTAGCAGAGTTAAGTAGAGGGATGATCCTTTTTCTTTCGGATTGTATTATGTATTAGCAGCCCATGACTGTGTGACACCGGATCCGGGAGTTGTAGATTTTGGGTTTTTGGTTTCATAAGCTTCTTTTAAATACAGATCTCTAGTATATTTAACTTCAGGCGGTTGATAAAATGGTAATTTACTTAATAAACGGTTCAGGATTTGTTACAATAGGTGGCTGGCCTGGTTTCACGACAGGCGCCATCACGGCCCGAAATTGGGTCGTGACAAGTAGGTATCAGAGCCCTAGGTTGAATAGGTCTCACCGGTCATGAGCAGGTTTAGTAGAGTCTTGCGGATCGGTACGGAGACGTCTGTACTTATCTTCGAGAGGCTACAGAACCCTTAGGAAAATTCCACATCTTTGAATTATGTCGTGCGACTCTGTTGAACTCTGGAACTAAGCTTCTGTTGTTTCATTCTCTCATAGATGGTGAGGACTCGTGCTACTGGTAGTGGTGATCAGACACCAGCAGGACCAGCCAGAGGCCGAGGCCGTGGCAGAGGGAGGGGTACAGCCCGCACAGCAGCCGGGACAGCACCTGTGGACCCTCCTATTGTTCAGGTTCAGGCCCCCGCAGCTAAGATTCCAGCGGGGCAGGCTCAGGAACCAGCAGTGCCCATTGTGATTACGGGTCTTCAGGAGACCTTAGCTCAGATTTTGATGGTGTGCACCAGCTTGGCACAGGCCGTCGATTTGTCCACTACTGCTACTACTTCTCAGGCCGGGGGAGGCATTCAGACTCCAGCTACCCGGACACCTGAGCAGGTCACCCAGGGACTTCAGACACCTGGGGTAGCTCCAGTGTAGTAGATTGCTCCGGTACAGAATTATGTGGTCCCAGCTTTAGCTGATGATGAGCAGCGTAGGTTGGAGAGGTTCAGCAGACTCCAGCCTCCGAATTTCAGTGGCACAGAGGGAGAGGATGCCCAGGCCTTCTTGGACAAGTGTTAGAGGATTCTACGCACAGCAGGGATATTAGAGGCCAGTGGGGTTCCATTTACCGCATTCCAGTTTTCAGGAGTTGCACTTGCTTGGTGGGAGGCCTATGAGAGGTGTAGACCAGATGATGCAGCGCCCCTTACATGGCACCAGTTCTCCATTCTATTTTTGGAGAAGTATATACCACAGTATCGCAGAGAGGAGCTGCGCAGAGAGTTCGAGCAGTTGCGTCAGGGAGACATGACCGTGATGCAGTATGAGATGAGGTTATCTGAGTTAGCCCGTCATTCCATCTGGCTAGTCCCCACAGACAGAGAGAGGATTCGGAGGTTTGTTGATGGTCTCACATATCAGTTACGGATCGTTCTGACCAGTGAGAGGGTATCTGGCGCTTCTTTTGAGAAGGTAGTTGACATAGCCAGGGAGATTGAGTCAGTGCGCCTCCAGGAGCGTGTTGAGAGGGAGGCCAAGAGGCCTCGAGGATCTGGTAGTTATGGTGGTGGTCACTCGGGAGGTCAGTCTCAGTATAGCAGAGGTCGTCCATTCAGGCCTCCTCAGCCAGCTCGTCCAGTTTACAGTGGTGCTTCATCGGGACACGGTCCTCGTATCTCTCATCCGGGTCTTTTATCATTCAGTGCACTTCCAGCCCAGAGCTCATCCCGGCCACAGTCAGTTCAGGGTTCTTCAGCACATGGCTCTTCTAGAAGCTACTCTGGTTCTAGGGGTCCTCTTCAGTCCCCACCGTCATATGCTAAGAGGGGTTGTTTCGAGTGTGGGGATCCAGGTCACATCAAGAGGTATTGTCCCCACCTTTCTGGTAGTTCTTATTAGCAGAGGCGCCAGCCTCCAGCTTCAGCACCAGTTTCTACACCACCCGCCCAGGCAGCCAGGGGTGGAAGTCAGTCGGTCCGAGGCCGCCCTAGAGGGGGAGGTCGATCAGGTGGAGGACAGGCCCGTTTCTATGCACTTCCGGCCAGACCAGATGACATAGCTTCAAATGTAGTAATTACAGGTATTATCTCAGTCTGTCACCAGGATGCTTCGGTATTATTTGATCATGGTTCCACGTATTCATATGTTTCATCATACTTTGCACATTTCTTGGATATGCCCCGTGAGTCTTGATTTCATCTGTTCGTGTGTCGACTCCAGTGGGGGATACGGTTATGGTGGACCGGGTGTACCGATCTTGTGTTATATCTATTGGGGGTCTGGAGACCCGGGCAGATCTATTATTGCTTAGCATGGTTGACTTCGATGTGATTTCGGGCATAGATTGGCTATCTCCATGCCATGTTGTTCTTGACTGTCACGCCAAGACCGTGACCTTAGCTATGCCCGAATTGCCGAGGGTTGAGTGGAAGGGTTCGGTGGAGTATGTGCCTAGCAGGATGATTTCCTTTCTGAAGGCTCAGCGTATGATTGGGAAGGGGTGTGAGTCTTATATGGCCTTTGTGATGGATGTTAGTAGTGAGACTTCTTCCATTGATTATGTTCCTGTGGTCCGTGAGTTTTCGGACGTATTCCCTGCAGACCTGCCAGGCATGCCACCTGACAGGGACATCGATTTTGGTATTGACTTGTTACTAGACACCCAGCCTATCTCTATCCCACCGTACCGCATGGCCCCAACAGAGTTGAAAGAATTGAAAGGGCAGCTTCAGGAACTCCTAGATAATGGGTTCATTCGGCCTAGTGTGTCACCGTGGAGTGCACCGGTGTTGAGATAACACCTCCAGCTGCAGCATCTACCACAATCTTTATCTCAGGATGTATCCCTTTTATAAAAGTGTGAGATAACACTTCGTTTGTCTGATTGTAATAAGCACAATCTTTGAGCAACCCCTTAAACCTTTCCCAAGCTGAGTATAAAGACTCCCCCGCTTTCTATTTGAAGGCGACTATCTCACTTCTAATTTTTGCAGTTTTTCCTGAAGGGAAGAACCTTGCCAAAAATTTCCTTACCAGATCATTCCATGTTGCAATAGAATTAGCTGGTTCTACCTTCAGCCATCGCTTTGCTTTACCCAATAGAGAGAAAGGAAAAAGTGTGAACCTCACATAGTCTGGAGTGACCCTGTTAGTGGTGTAAGTGTCACTAATCTCGAAGAAATTCAGGATATGTTGTTGTGGATCCTCGTGTGGAAGACCCATAAACTGCCCATTTGCGTGAAGTAGTTGGATCATGCTCTGTTTCAGCTCAAAGTGCCCAGTGATTCTGGGCTTCACAATGCTGGAGGTGATACTAGCAATGCTGGGCATCGCCACCTCCTGAACAACCATATGTTGCTCCTCTGCCATGTTCACAGGAAATTGAACAAGTGCTTAAAGATTATTTGTGTCCCTTGCTTCCCTCAACCTCCTATGAAATGTTCTCTCAGGTTCAGGGTCAAAGCCTTGAAGTCTGTCCTGACTTCTGACCCTACGCATTCAATCAAGGTTCCTAAGAGCAGAGTAACAATCAAGTAACGTTAGACTTGACGAAATAAAAAATTAAAGAAAAAACTAGAAAGTAGTCAATATTCAAGTCCCCAGCAACGGTGCAAAACACTTGTTGCTCCCAAACACACACGCAAGTATACGTGGTCATACAAGTAATTAAATTATAAGTCGAGTGTCGAAACCATAGATACTTGTATTAACTACCCACTAAATTCACTAAGATTATTATTCAATCGAGCCAATTCGAGTTCAAAGGTGTGATTATACTAAACAATAATTATAACTAGTAAAAAAATTATCAAGCATCAAAATGGTTGTTGTGTATTCCGTTGAGACAAATATTCCAGGGTTGTGATCGATTCACCAATCCTATAGTGTTCTAGTTAAATCTCCATTTCATACAATTCATTCATGATTGTTAATTAATCAATCAATTACTCTCGTAGCCTTCTCCCGAAGTACTACTCGCTTATTCAAAATAGATTAATGCATATATTCCTATGAAATCAATCTATTAATAACGCATTAAGATTAAGATATTTAATTAAGTACGGTGACTAGGTATATTCCTATCCTAACCACAGATCCCTCTCCCCCACCTCAAAGTTACGATCGTGCTCTCTTCAATTCTTCTCTAATCTAAACATGGCTTTCCCAAGCATAGCATAGATAGTAAATAGAACCTAACTGTTGGCCAGGCAATTAAGAAATTAATCACAGAATTGAATAAATAACCATATATTGACGAGTTATAATCAAAGTTAAGTCAATGTTAAACAACAATATGCATGGCTAAATCACAACCCCGAAACTATGGGTTTTAGCCACTCATGATAATAGCAAATAATTTCATAAGTGTTGGATAATTGAAAATACTAAGAAAAGATGAAACAAACTGATATCTCCTCGCTCACGTATGTTCCTCGTGTGTATTCTCTCTTCAAAGTGGTGCCTCCCCTCTAAAAATAAGGTTAGGCTTGCTTTTATACGTGTTGGGTAGGTCTAGCGCCGAAATAACCTTGTTCTGGGGAAACTTGGATAATTTTCCCATCACCAGCGTCCAGTCCAGTGCCCCACGATGGCCCTGGCTCTGGCTTGTTGAAGTTTCTTCCACTGGCGCCACAGGTGGCGTGGAGCGCAGCCTGTGGCGCTGAAAATCCAACTTTTCCCGTTTTCCTCCGTGCTTGCTCTAATCTCGCACCTTTCGCCCCCAATTGCTTACGGATTATTCCTACACATAAATACACCCACAATTAATATAAATCAACGCATTTTACATCCGAAATCCACGAAACACGAGTAAAGCATGAGACGATATACATATAAATGTATATACTACAAGCTGTAAAAACATTTAGTCATGCTCTTCTTGTACAAAATTGATCCTACTTTTATTTCCTCGGGAAATACATCGTGCCTAAGTATTTTACATGTTGGAGATTCTTCCAGCTTTCTCCCCACTCTTTTTCTTTATTTCTTAGAAGCAATAGAAGTTCCAGCAAATTTTTCAATTGTACCTGATGTTATCGGTATAATTTCTGTATTTTCTTAATCTTGGTTGTTGCTTATCATTGCATGAGATAATAAAAAACTTTGTTGGATTGTGTGTTGGTTATATATTTGGATTATTAGTTGTCCTTTCTTCTTGTTGGCCCTCACCAAACTGGTCTGAATTTATTGTAACGACGGGTAATTCTTGCAGCGTTTTATATTTTAAATCAGCTGTAACGTTAGAATGTTGTCGCTCATTATCTATTTCCATTATTGGTTGTTCTACTTCATGTTTATAATCATCAATATGTTCTGGATCTATTGTATGTGCAAGAGATGGTTTGAATGTTGCAGATTCTCAAGCAGCTATACTGTCATAAAGCAGTTGTATTTTTTTTACGACAAAATGACAATTCTTGGAGGCTGAATCAGTTGTTAGCAAATGTATACAGGTTCTAAGTTCTTCATCTGAAGTTACAAGCATCCCTTGTCTTGTATATAGTTCGATATCAAATTATATTTTTAGTGTATATTTGTTTGAATCAAAATTTGTGACTTCACTAATTTTCTTCACAAAAGTGTTGAACGATACTTGTTCATTAACCAGAACAAGTTTTGCATCATGATCCAAGTAGTTGTAAGCAAAAGTCCATCTCCCATTGAAAGTAATAACAAGGCTAATCGAACTCATCCTGTAGTATGGAAACTTTAGCATGTTTAGTGTGAAGTGTTAGGAAATGAGCAAGAAAATTTTAGTATGTATAAGTATGAAGTTTAGCAAAAACTCAATATAAAATTACATATTGCAGGACAAAAACTTAAGCATGTTTAATCTGAAATTTTAGCAAATGAACTAAAAAACTTCAGCATGTTTAGACTGAAGTTTCGGATAAAACTCATGACAAAACTATAGACTGCAGAACAAAAACTTTAGCATGTTTTGGTATGAAGTTTTAGCAAATGAACTAAATAACTTCAACATGCATTAGCAAAAACTCATTAGAAAATTACATACTGCAAGACAAAAATTTAAGCATATTTAGTCTGAAATTTTAGCAAATGAATTAAAAATCTTCAGCTTGTTTAGACTGAAGTTTCGGATAAAACTCATGACAAACTGTAGACTGCAGGACAAAATTTCAGTGTGTTTTGGTATGAAGTTTTAGCAAGTGAACCAAATAACTTCAGGATGTATTAGCAAAAACTCATTAGAAAATTACATAGTGCAGGACAAAAACTTAAGTATGTTTAGTAAAAAGTTTTAACAAATGAACTAAAAACTTTAGCACGTTTAGATTGAAGTTGCGGATAAAATTCATGACAAAACTATAAAGTGAAGGACAAAACTTCAGCATGTTTTGGTATGAAGTTTTAGCAAATGAACTAAATAACTTCATCATGCATTAGCATGAAGTTTTAGCTTCGACGTGCTACATTAGCATGAAGTTTTAGCTTTAACGTGAAACAACTTCAAGTTATATTAGCATGAAGTTTTAGCTTGTATTTGATTAAAATTCAGACTTCAACGTGAAACAACATTTTTCTATATCCTTCACGCATTAAATTTGAAGTTTTGAAAAGTTTTTGAAGATCTGTAGGTGAAAACTTCATGCTGCATTCGTCAGATAACTTCATGCAAATGTGATTTGTAAATGAGCATAAATGAAAATATTTGTAGGCGTTAATTGAATTCAGATTTTATTTTTTAAGTTCAAAACTTATTAAACATGACAAATTACCAATATATATATATATATATATATTAACGAATGAGGTTACAGATCACGCGATTAATGCGTGGTGCAGGTTTTATATCTTTTGTTAGGGTATAATTGTCTTATTATTACAGACTTTTTGTTAGTTGGCTACCAAATCAATAATTGTAAAAAATAGAATACATGTTAAAAGATGGCACAAATATAGAGTACGACTGCAAATCTCTAGTGCTTGCCGGGAATCTTACAAGCGAAATGTGCTAGGTATTTATTAGAAATTTTTACATTCCTATACCATATATGAAACCTTATCACCCTCCATGTTTAAGGTTTGATTTAATTATATTTAGTATACCAAATTACCAAATCTATACCATAATTAATTTAGGATTATAATTAATGGGCAGTTTTTTACTCCTTAATTAAAGGGGTATAATTAATGGGCAGATTTTTACTCCTTAATTAAAGGTGTCCATATATCCCACGTTTCTCTCTCCCCATCATTTGTAACCAGCCGTTTTCCCCTCCCCTTTCTTCCTCTTCTCCCTTCCTTCTTCTTCAAATTGTAGAATTCAGACCTTCGAGATTCAACAAGTCGAAATTGCTACATTCTGTTCTTCATCGTTTTCAGGAATTGGCGATCATATATATGTTCTTCTACTTTTCTTCTCTCAAATCCACCATTGACAGCCATTAAAAAGCTTGAAAGCTTGAATTCAAATTTGGGTTTTCAAAAATCATTATTTGTTTGGATTGGGTGTTGTTGAAAATAATCGGGAATATGGTTTGGAGTTTATATCTCAATTTTGAGGGTTTTTGGTTAAGATGGGACTTAGTTTTGACTGATTTTCAGATTGAATCTAGAAGAAGAAGAAGAAGAAGACATATTAGAGAAATTGTAGATAAATTGTAGTTAAATTGTAGATTGTGTCCAGAATGTAGTTAATGTATAGTTTTTTTGTAGACAAATTGTATTCTAAACATCATAATAACTACATTTAATATAACTACAAAATTTTCTATTCATCTACAAAAATTCTACAAAAAAACTAAAAATAAACTACAAAGTCAAACAGACCTCAATATCGTATCACCCAATTCTCATTTGATTGTAGTTTAATTGGGATTTTCGACATAATTGCGTTTTTTGCAGAAGATTTGTAGAAGTTTTAGTCATTTTTAATTTGTGAAAACAAAAAACAAAGCATCTACAATCAAAATACAAATAATCTACAATTTATCTACAAAATATCTACAAACTGGGTAAATTGAATAGAAAGAGACGAAAATTAATACAACGTGATTTGCGTTTGAAAATTTCTGAAAGAATCTTTAATTCCCCAATATTAGCGCACTTAAATAAGGAATTTTAATACTACAATGATTCCTTATTTAATGAAATATCTGAAAGAATATTTACTTCCTTAACTTTAGCGCCTAAATAGGAAAATTATATCTACTAAGATTCTGTATTTAATGCATTGTATCTGTTTTGTAAAAAAACTATTAACAGGGCGGGTAATTTTCAAATCATGAATATATTTAGTAATATAGTTTCTTATATGGTATAAGAACGAAAATGTCTCTATTTATTATAAGATAAAAAATAAAAAGAGTTTTTAGGAGTGTTAATTATATTTCTCACGAGGAAAATTATGTAGTACACGTATAATTGTTAGATTTTAATTGGTAATTAAGTCATCACCACATTTTAAAAGATGTTTGAGTTTCCATTAACTCCATTGAAGGGTTACTACGTATTCAATGATTGCATTCACTCGACTATTTTCTTTGTGCTACAAATACAACAACAATAACAACTCAATATAATTCTATAAGTGGTGCCTGGGGAGGGTAGTGTGTACGCAGACCTTAGAGGCTGTTTCCAATGGACCCTCGGTATCCTTCCCTCCAAGAACTCCCCACCTTACTCTTGGGGTTGGGGTGACTCGAATTAACAACCTCTTGGTTGAAAGTGGAGGGTGCTTACCATAAGAGCAACCCACCTTGTCATTTGTGCTACAAATAGTAAAACTAATTATGGTCATACACAACATGTTAATTACCTTAACTATTATTATCCTCACTGTCAAAATTAACGAAATTTTTTAAAAAGCGGAGACGGAGCCAAGATTTTTATTAAGAGGAGTCAAAATATAAAGAAACAAACTCACCAAAAAGTCAAGAGATGTCAGTATATAGTATATACATATTTTTAAAAGAATACCAAACTAAACAGTGTAATTTTCTAAATAAAAGGGTGTCGGTTGACACCCCTTGGATGCATGTGGCTCTGCCAGTGGACGGGCTCAGCTGAAAGTTTAACCATGGTTAGCAGGGAGTAGAATCAAAAATTGGAGGGAATAAACAGAGTACGTCATCATGATTCAAAACAGGAAGATTCAATTTAGAGACATATAGTATATTGCAGATCCCCAATAAACAATCGTATTTTAAACTCAAACTATAACGGGATGAATTAATAGTGGGCATTGCATCGTCAACAGCGCTCACCCCACCCCCCAAAACTCCCCCCTCCTTATAGTTATAAAAATCACAATCTCCCATAGAGATAGAGACGTACTCATATCGTCATATATTTCACTTCCCAATAAACAAGAAAGAGACGTCGATAGAGTTGGGTTTTTTTGCCTACTGCTCGTTTGGGAGTGAGTGTTAATAAACTAAGAGAGGCAGAAAAACATTCACTACTTTACTTGCATACATACTTACTGTCATTTTCATTCTGATATTTCCATTTTCACATCAGAAATACTTTTTGAAAACTCAATTTACTACCAAAAAGTGAGTTTTTTTTCTCAGAAATGGGGAAAGAGTGGATGTACTGGGGTACTAGTAGATCCGCCAAGAATAATGGAAGACGATCAAGGAAAGGAGAAATCAATGAACAAGTTCCTACTGCTGGTTGCATGTGTGCTGTTTTTCAAATCTTTGATTTTCCTCATTTTCATTTAGCAACATTGAACCAGCACCAATCTCCTCCTTCTTTAACTAAAGAAGACCAAGAACCTGTTCTCCTCAAAGGTAATTTTAATCTATAAATTAATTAATTGACGTGCAACATAAATCATTATATATTAGCCAACTTTTTCTTAGGATTTTGAGTATAATATTTAACAACATGATATATAATGCAGGAATTGAAGCGCCAAGAAACAGCTTGGATTTAGACGAGGAGAGGCCTGTGCATGTTGAAAATAAATCTGTTTCAAGTTCATTGATTTCATCATCAGCAACAAAAGTAGAAGAAGAAAATTTGAATATCCCGGTTAGTCTAAATTGTAACCGTTACTTCCCATCTCGTTTTACCAATATTTTAATAATTATATTTAATTAAGCATCGATCTCTTTTCCCAATGTTGAGGAGAGAGAGAGAGATTAGATTATTTTTGTTGTTGTTTGTAAAAGTGAGTAATGATGATAATAATGATAGTGTTGGAATTAACTTTACATCGATCTATTGAAAAGTAATTTTGTGTAATTAATCCAGGTTGGTATTCAAATTAGAACAAGCATCGACTCTAGATCACCTAGAGTATCAACGTCAACTTCAAGAGGAAAAACAGATGATTTTTCTTCTGAATATAGCAGCTGCTCTCCTGGGCCCAAAACACCAACACTTGTTGCTAGACTTATGGGCCTTGATCTTCTCCCTGAAAATTACTACTCTCCTCTTTCCAATATTTCTACTTGCAATAATACTCCAAATTCAAGATCATATTCTAAATCACTCTTGGTCCAAAAGCAAGTTCAAGGCCTTAACATTACAGGTATGTGTGTCAAACGGGCGGGTTGGACATGTTATATTTTTATGAGCTAATTTTGTCACCCCTAATTACAGGTACTGTGTCACTGCCTGAGACACCTAGGGTATCTTCAGAGAGTAGGAGATCAGATGTGGAATATCATCATAGGTTATCTCTTCAAATCAACAAAGAAAATATTGGTGAAGAATCTCAATGTTCAACTTATCAATATAATGCCAAGAAAATGGCTAGGAGAAGGAGAGATGATAAACTTAAGCAAGTTGATGATGAGAATAATAGAAGTCCAGGATATTATGCTAGACAAATTGTGAAGCAAGTGAAAGAGAGAGTCAGCAGGAAAGTTGGTCATGATATTACCAACACAGTTACAAGTGAAGATGAGAACAATAACTACGCCTCAGTTCCAAATAGTACTGTTGTCTTGCTTAAACCGACGAAAAAAGTCAAGGCTCTATACCATGTTGGAGATGATAATAGCCTAATTAGTAAGCAATCAACTCCTTCTAGCTCACCAAGGTTAAGATTGTTGGACAACAAGAACAAATTACCAGTCACAACTACATCAACTAGTAATAAAACCCAAACTCAACAGCACTCTCCTAGACTTTCATCTGCTGCTAAAATTATCACAAATCATAAGTCTCAAGATTCTTTATGGGAGGAAATGAAACAGAAGCAGGAGCTGCATCAGAGAAGTATCAAAAAAGGAAAAGGTGAGAGATATGAGAAGCCACCATCAAAAGCTAATTCTGATCCAATTCGTAGAAAGAAGGAAGAACAATTTGTTCATTCTGCTGCCACAAATAAAGGAAACAGCAAGGACAAGAAGTGCAAGAAAACTGCATTGTCAAACGTTCCAACCTTTTCTCCATTGAAGAAAGAGCCTTCTTCTCCACCCACTAAATTACTCATCAAAAAGGTATGAAACAATGTTTTTCACATATTATTTTTAAGAGCTTCATATATTACTTTAACATCACATCCCTTGAGGTGGCCCTTCCGGACCTTACGTGAACACGAAATATTTCGTGCACCGGGCTGACCTATTTTTTTAGTTTCATAAGATCTATTCACGGATTGTGTAAATGTATTTAGACAATCATTTAAGGTAATTACAAGTAAATGTGTACTAATAATTTGATAAATAATAACTAATGACATGCTATTACATATTAAAATACATGTGATAGTAGAATGTTTTTACTATATTAGTGTGCAAAATTTAAATCTTTTAATGAGTTTAACTTTATACACATTATTATCTAAGTCATCAAAAAACCTAGCAACACGTAACTCTTCACAATAAATGATACTACTAAGTACTAACTAATAATTTGAAATTAAAGATAAGATTAATAATTTGTTACAAGATGCAATAGGTCAAAATATATGTACCGACAAGTATTAAAATTCTTGTATATCATTGGGTTATGTAAGTTAAATTTTGTGTTTTGAATTATGGCTGGATTTATCTTCTTATGATATCTTGTGCAATTTTTTGTGTTGAATAAAACAATCACAGGAATCAGATGCTCGTCCATTGAAAAGGAGCACACAATTATCTTGTAATTCGAGTCATTCGTACAACACCACATTCCAAGAAAGCAACAGTTGTAACGGTGCTACTATTTCTAGTGTTGGACGAGAGGAATTTCAGTACATTCAAAGAATACTGAAACGTGCAGGAATTGACAAAGGTACCCCAGTGTTCTTTGCCAAATGGTACTCCCAATCTCACCCTCTTGATCCTTCTATTTTTCACCACTTAGAACTTTTTCACCCTTCCATTTTTACCATACCAAGATCAAGTTTAAGCCAGAGATGTAATAGAAAGCTTATTTTTCAACTTGTTGACGAGCTCCTTGTTGAAATCTTGGAACCGTATTACATCAATTTGAACCCTCAATGGTTAATTACTCCAAAGACAAGACGATTACATTGTCGTCAAATGTGTGGGTTGGAACTGATTGACACATTATGCACGAGAATACAAAGCTTCCCTTCAGCTAATTGCCAAGTTCTTGAAGATATTGATGCATTGATAGATAAAGATCTGCAAAAAAGAGAGCTCGGAATTAGAGGTGCGTTTGAAGAAGAAGAAGAAGAAGGGGAAAACATAATATTAGAAATTGAACGTGACATATTTGAATCACTTCTACATGAATATGTGGCAGTGTTTGGAATGACACGTTGGTATAGAATAACAAGGTAGCTGTTGAGTTTGAACAATTGAGTGATTGAAGTATACAAGTAGAAGTACTAATTTATATATTTTCGTTTTTCAATCTCAATTTTAATTTTTTGTGCAAGTCCTTTTTCCCCCTAAAGTGCAAGCTAAGTCCATTTGCTTAAATCTTGCTTTACTTATGATGTGTAGAATTGTCTTTCCAGATCTTAGCATCTTTCACTGCATCGCATTTGTTAGAGCTAAAACAAGTTTTGATTTTGAAGTGATCGTCGACAAATAAAGGCGTAGTCAGGATTTGAAGCTTATGGGTTCGGGGTTCAAGTCCTTTAAGTCACTGGATTCTAAATTAATAATTTATACATATTCAATACATTTTTAAAGACAAATACATGGATTGGACCAAAGTGACGGGTTCAGCCGAACCCGCACTCAATGAGCTAGCTCCACCCGCTTCCCATCGAACAACAAAACTCACATTCTAGCAATTTATCACATGAAAACTCCTTAGGCACTTCAATAAGAGAAGAAAGAACATTTAACTCATTAGCAAGCCTTTTCTCATAAATTTCATGCCTCTTTCCACCAAGTTGGAATGCATAATCATCTGTGTCATACTCAATTTCAAAAGTAAGCAAATTACTCTTGCACTTGAACTTAGATATTATAGTTAATGACTTGATATGCATCAAAATATTATCATCCACAAAAATTATAAAATCACCAACATAAGAAATAAGATCCAAAAATACCTTAGGTGTTCTAGAAAGGTCAAGAATGTGAATAAACCAATTATACATACCATACTTGGACTTATTTATAAATGGAACAACATCACCTTTTATTCTTTTATGCAATGGCTCTAACTTAACAATGCCTTTAGGGAACTCCATGTTATAAACCTGTAAATAAGAATCAAAATAGACAAAAGGCTCAACAAAAAAAAAATTAACCAAGCTTTTATTATCCACCATCCAACAAGAATTGATTTCGCTAAATTCATGTTGGAATCCAATTGGATTCTTTGCTACCATCTCTTGTGCCTCACCTCTCCTTTCAAAAGGTCTTTCCACATATGGCTGCACAAAATCACAAGAACTAAAACAAGAAAGAGTTAATGGGTTAGGAAGTAAAGAAATTTTTTTCTTGCTTTCACTCTCTTTGGCTTTTATCTCAAGACTAATTTTTTCCTCATCCTTAGCCTCTTTTCTCTCACTAAAGTTTTCTTCTTTTTCTTCACTCAAACCCTCCTGTTTTTCTCTCCCTACCTCACATACTTTTGTTATCTCATTGCCTTTCCTCTTTTCTTTTCCCTCAAGATCAGTCTTCTTCTCACTTGATATCCCATTCTCTTCGCTCAACACAACCTCTCCTTTTTCCTCTCTTGGGATGTCAACATGCACTCCCTTACTCCTCTCATTCTTTTCTCTCTCATATTTTTCCATATTCTCTTTAACAGTATTTTCGTCTTCCCAAATTTGTGAGGGAGTCAAAGGCCCAAGAATGAATTTCTTCCTGTTAACTTCAAAAGAGTATCTTTTTTTTTTCATGCTATATGAAGCTCTTCTGTAGGCATACCATGGCTTTCCTATCAAGATATGATAATTATTCATGGGAATCACATCACACCAGATCGCATCCTCATACCTTCCAATAGAGAATAGTAATAACACTTTCTTATCTACCTTTACTCCTCTCAATATGTAGGGTTCAATACGGTCAACACAAGGCAGGTTCAATTTTTCAACCATATAAGAGCTAATTGAGTTATAGTCGTATTCTTTGTCAATTCTCAAGGCACAAATCGACGACAAAATACCTTGTAGTTGTAGACTGTGGCATTCCTCTACACGAATTAGTATACATAAGATTACCTAATGCATGTTGCTAATGTGTAAATAGAAGGTTAACATTATCAACTCGCTTTTAAAGCTAATTATAAGTAATTTATTAAATAAAAATTATAGAGTAAAGTTCATGTAATTAAAATTAAAAAAAGGAGGGAGAGAGCGGGCTCTAGTGAACAGAAACAGGGTCTGACCTTGTTCAGGTGGGTCAATCACGTGATTAGATGCCATTCGTTTGGATATGGGGCCCACTTTTGTCAAATGTTAGACGAAACTGGGTTTAGAGGGAGGGATACACGTGGGGCGTAAAGTGACACTAGATTTTGGCCAACCAACACTCGCTTTCGTATAGGCTCCTCACTTGGATTCTTGTCCACCTTTTTTTTACATAATTATTTTAATTCACTTATTTTTATATAATCATTACAGCTTTCTAACATTGTCATTATCATTCCACTTTTCCTATTTAATTTTCTTTTTTCATGTAATATTCACTACCTTACGCTAAGTAGATGCATTTGTTCCGTAGTTTCGTTTCCACCTTGCAATGCATAACTGCCAAAAAATTGGACACACGCCTTATTTGATCGTCCCCATTTAATTTATATCTATTTTTTTTTAAATTTTAATATGTACCTATTTTTTAATCAACTTTAGCCCTCTTTCTCCTTCTCTTTCTCCTCCTTCGTTTTCTTCTTCTTCTTCTTCTTTCTTTTGCTGTTGTTGGTACTGCTATGAAACTTCAATTCATAGGGATAAATTTTCTACTGAAGATTAACATTTGCTGCTTATATACTTCGACCAACCTAATAACTTCCAAACAAATAAAGTTAAGAATGCTGAAGTTGAGCAAATATAAACAAAAACTTCAGCTCCTAGAATGCTGAAGTTCAGCAAATACAAAATAAATTTCAGCCCTGAAATTCATCACAAACATAACAAAGCTTCAGCTAGAACATGCTGAAGTTCAACAAATATAGAACAAAACTTCAGCTAAAATATGCTGAAGTTCAGCAAATAGAGAACAAAACTTCAGCTACTAGAATGCTTAAGTTCAGAATTACAAACAAAAACTTCAGCAAATAGAGAACAAAACTTTAGCTACTAGAATGCTTAAGTTCAGCAATTACAAACAAAAACTCCAGCCAACACTTGGTTCATCAATTTTTGCTACTTCAGGCCCATCTACTAGAATGCTGAAGTTTGTGTGATTGCCTTTGCTACTTCAGGCCCGTATGCCTAAAGTTATGCGAAAAGTGGATACGCTTGTAAATTTTTTTACAAAGCGGGTATAAGTTAAAACGTGACCCAAAAAGCGGGTATAGATGCAAATGCCCAATGAGTAAAGCTACCTATAGTTTTACGTCCACTTTACACTACTTACAACGTTAAATTTACCCGTACTTTCAATTCTATCTTTCACTGCATACGTGCATGAGTAAAATTACCCATAGTTTCAGTTCCATTACACTGCATATGTGCATTAGTTCATGTTAGATGTTGAAATCTAGAGAAGAAACAAAAAATGTAAAATATCGTGTGGTGTTTGAGAGAAGCTTCGAGAGAGAAAGAGAGAGCAGATATTTTCTCATTATTCCAAAATGAATCAATATTATGTACAATAAAAGAATGAAAGAAAGGAATATAAATAGTGGACCTTGACCCGGTGGCCCTATTACAACCAATACAACATGGGCCACTCCTACGTCTAATTACAATAATAGGCCCAAATATAACCATCAGCCTTTGTCTAGTATTCTAACAGCCCCCCTCAAGTTGGAGGGTGATAAAACTCCCAACTTGCGAAGATGATAATGGTGAGCAGGCTCAGGAAGTGCTTTGGTAAGAATATCAGAAACTTGAGCATCACTAGACACATGTGCCAAGCTAAGCAGCCCATCACCAATCTTGCTTCGGATAAAATGACAGTCCATCTCTATATGTTTGGTCCGTTCATGAAAAACTGGATTGCGAGCAATATGCAAAGCTGCCTAGTTATCATAGTATAAAGGAACAGGAGAAGAAGAAGGAAGACCAAAATCATATAATAATCTGGAAAGCCAAGTAACTTCAGTCGCAGCTTTACTCATGGCCCTGTACTCAACTTCAGCAGGGGAAAGAGAGACCACGGGCTGTTTCTTAGATTTCCAACTTACCAAGCAGTCTCCTAGAAAAACACAAAAGCTAGTGACAGACTTTCTACTATCAGCACCAGAAGCCCAATCACTATCACAATATACCCTTAATGCAAGGTCAGGAGAATGACTGAAGAATAACCCAAAATCAGAAGTTCCTTTCAAATAGCGCAAGAGATGTAAAGCAGCTCGCATATGAGGTACGCGAGGAGTTTGCAGGAATTGGCTAAGGTGCTAGACTGCAAAACTGATATCAGGTCATGTATGTGTTAAGAAATTTAACTTGCCCACTAAGCATCTATATTCTTCAGGCTTGGGCAAAGGATCACCAACAGAAGCCTTTAATTTCTCATTGACAGTAAGAGGACAAACAATAACAGAAGAGGCAGAAGAGGCAAACGACTCTAACAAGTCATGAGTAAACTTATTTTGATGAAGAAGAACTCCAGAATCACAGTAGAGAACCTCAATTCCCAGAAAATAATTAAGAGAACCAAGGTCCTTAATCCTGAACTGTTCATGTAGAAAACCCTTTAAAGAGGAAATCTCAAACAGATCAGTGCCAGTAAGAATAATGTCATCCACAAACACGACTAAAATGACTAAGGAAGAACCGGAACCCCTAGTGAATAGGGAGTAGTCATTTAAAGAATGAGAATATCCTCTAGAACAAAGAGCTTGAGATAATTTTGCATACCATTGTCTGGAATCTTGTCTCAAACCATAGAGGGACTTGGGTAGTTTACAAACAAAAGGAGGAGGAGAGAGAGAAACAGATAAACCTGGAGGCACTTTCATGAAAACCTCTTCATCAAGATCCTCATGTAAGAAGACATTATTAACATCAAGATGGAACAAGGGCCAGTGTTGTTTGACAGCCACAGCAATCAAGGTTTTCACTGTAGACATTTTGACAACATTAGAAAAGTTTTCATGAAAATCAACCCCTTCAACCTGAGTATCACCTCAAACTACTAACCCGGCCTTATACCTCTCCAGAGTCCCATCAGCCTTATATTTTACTTTGTATACCCACTTACAGCATATAGGCTTCTTACCAGGGGGTAACTCAACAATGTCCCAAGTTCTATTAGCCTCCAAATTTTCAAACTCCTTTCTCATAGCTTCTTGCCACTCAGGAACAGCAGCAGTCTGTGAGTAAGTGTAAGGCTCAGTAATATGGAGTTGTGAACTGGTTGCATTGAATGAAACAGACTCAGAGCTAGAAGAAACAGGGGCAGAAATAGAAGTAGGAAGTGTGGGACATACAAAGTCCTGAAGATAAGCAGGGACGGTGTGAGGCCTACTAGTCCTTCTAAGAGGATGGGGATCATATGGTGAAGAAGAAGAAACAGGAACGGGAGAAGATAAAGAAGAAGTTGAAGCATCAGAAGAAAGGTCAGGAGTGAAAGGAGAAGGACAAGGTATAGGAACAGAAGGAGATAGAGAGGAAGTTGAATCATGAGAGATATGTGCAGGAAGGATAAGTGGAAAAGAATGATTAGGGACAAAAGTAGGTATAGACGATGATGAACCATCAGAAAAGTGACCAGGAATGAGAGGAGAAGTCAAGACAGGGGATGGTTAAGGAGAATGTTTAAAAAAAGGAAAAATAAGTTCATGGAAAATTACATCTCTGGAGACAAAACAAGATTGAGTGGTCATATTATAAAGTTTATAACCTTTTTTGGAAAAAGGGTAGCCAAGAAAAACACATGGGATAGACCTAGGATGGTATTTATCTCTATAGGTTTTAGGCATAGTGGAGTAACAAAGGAAACCAAAAGACCTTAGATGGGAATATGTAGGAACCTTGCCAAATAGTTGCTCATAGGGACTCTTGTGCTTGAGAAGAGGGGAAGGAAATTTGTTTATCAAATAGGTAGCAGTAAGGAGACAGTCTCCCCAGAATTTTATAGGAAGATGAGATTGAAACAAAAGAGCCTTGGCTGTTTCTAACAAGTGCCTATGTTTTCTCTCAAGCACACCATTTTGTTGTGGAGTGTGTGGACAAGAGGTTTGATGAATAATTCTTTTTTCAGAAAAGAAAAGGGAACCAGAATAAGAGGAACCTATAACTAAAGCATTGTCACTCCTCACAATCTGGACTCTAGTTTGAAATTGTGTTTCAACCATGGAAATAAAGGCCCTCAATAGGTCAAAAACATTGCTTATTGCCCCCATTAGGTGTGTCCAGGTAGCCCTAGTGTAGTCATCTACTATAGTAAGGAAGTACTTAGCACCATAGTGAGTAGGAGTGGAGTAAGGACCCCAAGTATCTATGTGGACAAGCTGAAAGGAATGAGTGGACTGAATAGAACTATCAGGAAAAGGAAGTCTAGTTTGTCTTGCTAAGGGGAAAATAGGGCATGTGAAGGACTGTTTAGAAGACAAACCACTATTAATACCAGAAATAAATTTCATTTTTTGAAAATGTTATATGTCCAAGTCTATAATGCCAAACAACGTCAGAATTATTCACTTTATTTGAAGCAACCATGGTATTTACAGATAAATTGTCATTGACAGCATTAGTAGAAACTACAGGTAAGGAAGAAACAGGTAAAGAAGGAACATCTGAAGAACAAGAGTTGACATGAACAGAGTCAATAGGTTAAGTCACATGCTGAAATAGCTTGTAAAGTCCAGTGTCCAGTCTACCAAGCACCACTGGCTTCTTCACTGAAGGGCCCTGGAATGTGCAAGCAGACTTGGTAAACTGAACAACATCATCACAATGAATTAAAAGATTCTGAACAGATATGAGATTATGTTTGAAACTTGGAATGTAAAGAACATTATCAAGGATTAAATCAGGGAACAAAGTTAAAGAGCCAACATTGGTGACTTTTACTTTATACCCATTTGGGAGAGACACAAGATAAGGAATGGGAAGAGTGACTATATCAAAAAGTAAACTCTTAATGGATGTCATATGATCAGTAGCTCCAGAGTATATTATCCAAACAATGCCATTCACACTAGATAATATACAATCTCTATAAGAAACACCCTCATAAGGCATAAGCTTACCAGCAAAGTTAGCAGAAGCCAAGAGAGGTAGAGAGTGTGGGGAAGCAGAAAGTTGGGATTGTTGCAATAAGGTCATCAGCAGGGAGTATTGATCCTTGTAAGGCCAGGTATCACAGAAGAATCCTCATACTCAATTGGACCAACAGAACTACCAGGCACAGAAGGAGCACCAGAAGATTCAAGTTCAACACGTGCAGAAGTTCTGCGAGTAGGTCCTCTGATGAACTTGAAATGAGAAGGATACCCATGCAACTTTAGCATTTAACTACGGAATGACCAAGCTTATTGCAATATTTGCATATAAGTGAAGTCCTGGTGCCCTCAAAAGAAATCTTGAAAGGAAATGAGGGCTTAGAAGTTCTAGCATGAAAGGAAGCAGATTGAGATGAGGATTGAGAGGCAGAAGACACTTGTCTCTATTTATCATCAAAATAGAATACTGTATACATTTCCAACAGACGGATGTGGCTTCATCATTAGAATATCGATGCGAGTCTGCATATAGGTATCATTCAGACCAATAAGGATCCGGTAAACCTTCTGCTCTTCATCCTCAGCAGCTTTGCCCTAACAAGTACAAACTCTAACCTTAGAAGATGATATCTCATCCCAGAGTTGTTTGATTTTGTTGAAATAAGAAGTTATGTCTAAAGATCCTTGTGAAATATGGGCTAATTCTTTCTTTAGTTCAAAGACTCTAGCCCCATCAGCCTTACCATATCTCTTTTCCAGTTCACACCAAATGTCCTTGGCAGACTCAGAATATTCTACGCTACGAGATATTTCTTTTGACAAAGAGTTAATCAACCATGACACCACAAAATCATTACATCTTTGCCAATGGCGTGCCAGAGGGACCCAGGAAGTGGTTTTGTAGAGGAACCACTAATAAAATCAAGCTTATTACGAATGGAGAGAGAACCTAAAATGTTTCTCCTCCAGCTGCCATGGCAGGTTCCATCAAACGGACTAGAAACCAAAGAGGTTCCTAGTACATCTTATTGATGCACATATAGAGGATGACAGGGATGTGCAAAATCATCCTCATGAAACACAGTACGAGATGCAGTAGATGAAGAGGAAGGCATAATAACATGATTATCATTCGCCATCGAGAAAAAAAAATAGAACAACAAACACAACAACCAACAAAGTTATGAGATATGAAAAAGAAACTGATTTACCCCCCTCTTTTGCAACTGAAAAGAGAACAACCTTGTGAAAAGAAGAAGAAACTTCTGGCGGCTCAGCAAAATACTAACGAAGAAACCCTAGCTTGAATTAGACGAACAAATCAATCAGGTCCAGTCAATATAGCCATCGAAGATGAAGATCCAGTAAGAATAAGCAAAAAATATCCTGAAATCTTCCAGCAAAATTTGACCAAAACCCTAATACAGCATAAATGCGACGACAACCCAAAAATTGACAAAATCTGAGATGGTTAACATCGATCGGAAGCAACCGAAGTGATCTACCAAAATCTACGCTCTGATACTATGTTAGATGTTGAAATCTAGAGAAGAAACGAAAATTGTAAAATAGCGTGTGGTGTTTGAGAGAAACTTCGAGAGAGAAAGGGAGAGCAGATATTTTCTCATTATTCCAAAATAAATCAATATTATGTACAATAAAAGAATGAAAGAAAGGAATATATATAGTGGGCCTTGACCCGGTGGCCCAATTACAACCAATACAACATGGGCAACTCCTAAGTCTAATTACAATCATAGGCCCAAATATAACCATCAACCTTTGTCTAATATTCTAACAGTTCAAATTGCTAGAATTCTTTCACCAAGAAAACCACATAATTGCCCCTAAAAAAATAGATGAACGCATAGAATAATTATTTAACACAAGCGTCGAGTGAATCCCTTTTCTTATTCTTCTTCTCCTCCTCCCTACCTTTCTGAGACGAGTGTCTATTGGAAACAGCCTCTCTACCTTCACTAGGTGATGTTTTTACTTCAATACCACATAAGAGGGGGTGATTTGTGTGGTGTCCAATTTTTTTGCGTGTACTGATTATAGAAGGACCTGGTTCTTCCGAGTGTTCCCTAACCTACTATTGCTTAAATAGTAAATGTGGAAAGTAAAGAACATAAGTATTTTTATGTGAAAAACACTCAGCTCAAAAGGTGAAAAAAATCACGACCTACTACTCGGTAGGAACTTTTCTAACACTTCACTAAATCACTGAGCAAAAACAACATTTACAAAACTCTTTGTAAACCTAAGGATCACCTTTAATCCTGTTATGGTAACCAGCCTCTAATTGTTCTTGGGTTTTGGCTTGAAGCAGTTTTAGCATATCCTGAAGAATGCCATCATTCTTCTCCTTTTCTTTTGCCAGCTCAACTTTGAGAGCAACTCTCCCAGCCTCTACTTCTGCCAACCTCTTCTTCAGCCTATCAATTTCAGCATTCTTAACCCCACTCTCTTGCACCAAGGCTCGTACTTTACTATTAACTGGTACCTTTTCTAATGGACCAAATTCTTTGGGTGTGGTTTGGACCTCATAAAAGTAGTTAGAGTGTTTATCCCAAAATGATCTTTTCTTATACCAACCTCCAATTTCTTAAGGGGTACCTTAATGTGTGCAAGTACAGCTGTGGGAATGAAATAATAAGGTATGGCGTGAGTTTTTGTGCCATTCAGAACCCTACCCCAAGAAGTTAGATGATGAATCCATGCAAATTGATTTGCCTCCCATTGTCCAAACATTCCATAAAGACCAGGTCCATGAATATAGCAATGTGCCTCCTTCCTTGCCTAGGCAGGACAACTTTGTTCACAAACTCGAACAACACTTTGTGGGGTGGTTTCATATCACTTTTGTAGATAACTTTGGGCTCAAGCGCTTAATCATTATCACCAAACTTTCTTCTAATGGCAAGGGCAATAGGGAGATTCTCTTGACTTGGCAATTTAAGCTTCTTATATTCATTGTACCCTTCATCAGGTACACCAAGATCTCTCCCAGTTCTTTAGCATCAAAGCTCACTGTCACCCCCTTTACCACACTGGTGACCCTACCATCCTTGATCTCACAATTAGCGATGAACTCCACAATCTCAGTTCTGGCCAGCCTCCCATCCATCTGAAGGACCATGTCCTTCCATCCTTGCAATTGTAACTTCTCCGGCAGCAATACCATGTCTTTCTCCTCCAAATTTTTGAGGAGTCTACCTTTCGAGATGGTTCTCTTCCCAAACTTAACCATCTTGTCCTTATCAGCATAAGATTCTTCTTCTTATTCTCCACTCTATTCATCTTCCTCCACTATTTTCACTTTTCTTGATTTCAGTGCAAACCTGGTCCTTTTAGCCAAAGAAGATGGCTCCGCTGACTTAGCTTTTGTAACAGACTTCTTTGTGGAAGTCCTGGCTTTCTTTTCCTTTGGAGTCACAACCTCCACTTCTTCTATCTCCTATTCATCTCGAATACTAGGTCCATCTCATCAATTTCAACAGCCTCAACAGGCTCAAACGCCTTTCTTTTTTCCTTTAGCAGCAGCTTTTCCTTTACTTTCTTCTAAGGATTTTTTCCAGCTCAACCTCACTCTGCCTTTTCTGACTCCTTGTAGCTCTTCCTCTTGTAGGAGAATATCTACAGGGATATAAGAGGCGGCCTTTCTCTTCTTGTTTACCCTAGTAGTGTCAGGAACTTTGGCTCCAGAACTGCTTTTTTTTTTGGGGTTGTAACTATCAGTCACCTTCTTCAGTAGGTCTGCAAGAGTTTCCTGGTCAGATGGAACAGATTCTTGACCATCTTTCCCTAATTGAACCAGCCCCTCAGCAGCTTCTTCAAACCCACTTCCCCCTTTTTATTTTACATTTTCTTCTTCTCCATCAGATTCCTCGCTCCAAACTACCATTGCTCCTGTTTCTCTAGTCAGACAAGCAGGAGTGGGTGAACCTTCAGCCACTCCCTTTCCCATACCTCTCACAACACCTTGAACACCCTCACTCCCATTTTCTTTTCTCTTTTTATCCTAACCACCTATTTTCTCATACTTAGTAGACTCAACTCCAGCCACAGTTCCCACCATAATGAATCTATTTCCAAATTTTCAGCGACCTCATCGATAATTTCAGTAGTAATATTTGGGCCAGAATTTACCTATTCTGTTTCAGAAAAAACAGTTTCTTCCCCCTCAGTAGCATACTTGAATGAGTCTTCAAATTTTTGGGGTTCCTAGTCCTGGTTGGCTTTCAATTGTTCATCTAATTTCTTAGATAATGCACTCCCAAGCACAGTCTTGCGAGCAATCATCTTAAATCTTCCTTTCTTAGAATGAGGTGTGGTTGAAGGTGTGATAGACTTGTGGGTGTGATTTCCTAGGGTGGTGATGAGGGATTTTTAGAAGGGTTTTCCATATTTTGTGTTTGAGAGTTTTAGAAAATGAGTTTTTGTGTGTTTGGAAGATCAGAGAAGCTGGAGAGAATTTTGACGACTTGAATATTTAGAAGTGAAGAAACAAGTAAAGCCTAATCAATGTAAAGTGGATGAGTTCACTTGAGTAACGGTAGCCTTTTTAGAAGTCTAATCAAACTGCAAGTAAGTTTGAAAAGACGTTGAAGAGTGTCCCTAGATCAAGGCATTTAATGCGATTTGGACTCCTTTTGGAACGAAACTGGTTCGTTTCATTATGGATAAGTTCAAAAGGATTTAGGATTAAAAGGGACTCTCCTTTTAATCATTATCCAAATATAATTATTCCAAATTATGTAGAGTGGAGAATATATACCAAGTACTCTTGATGAACCAGGTTCTTCACTGAGAAATCTCTTGTGTAAGTCTGAACTTTCAAAGAAAATAGAGATAATATCATTAGAGACTAATGAGTCATTTTATCACATGGAACAAGAGTATACTAATGAAAGTATGGGACTGAGCAAAATCTAATCTAATTATGTACAAAGTTTACATATTTTCTAACCAAAACAATTCTTTTTTCATTTTTCATTTTTCATTTTTTTCGATTGGATTTGAACTAGTCCTTTTAGGTGATCTTAATTATCCCTAGTTTTAACATGTTCCTTTCAAGCCACATTAATCAAACCATTTTCTTAGTTATCCCTTAAAAAGTGATGCCTCACATCTATGTATTTAGTCCTTTTGTGATGAACCGGGTTCTCGGTCTTACTAATTGCACTAGTGTTATCACAAAAGATGGGGATGCAAACTACATCAATCCCAAAGTCCATTAATTTCTGTTTGATCCACAACAATTGAGCATAACATGAGGCAGCAACAACATACTCAGCTTAAGCAATACATAAGGCCACAGAATTTTGCTTTTTGGTAGCCCAAGACACAAGACATGAGCCAAGAAAATGTGCCATACCTGAGGTGCTCTTTCTATCCACAAGAAAACCTGCATAACCAGCATCAACATATACCACTAGATTGAAATTATTACCTTTTGGATACTATAGACAAAGGTTAGTGGTGCCTTTTAGGTATCTCAAAATCCTCTTGACATCAGTCAATTGAGACTCTTTTAGATTTGCCCGAAATCTAGCACGAAGGCCTACACTGAAAGCAATTCCAGGTCTTCCAGCAGTGAGATACAACAATGAGCCAATCATTCCCCTATACAACTTCTGATCAACATATGAACCAGGTTATATCCAACTTTGTAGCTGTTGCAATAGGAGTGTCAATTTCTATGGAATCTTTCATTTTAAACCTTTTAAGAAACTCTTTTACATACTTCTGCTGATGGATCATAGTTCCATTTGAATTTTGTTTAATTCTTAAGCCTAAAATGAAATTAAGCTCACTCATCATGCTCATTTCAAATTCACTCCCTATTAGCTTAGCAAATTCTTCACTTAACTTATCAGTAGGTTCTCCAAAGATTATATCATCAACATATATCTGAACTACCAAGAGATATTTACCTTTTTCTTTCAAGAATAAAGTATTATCAATTTTACCTCTCTTGTAGCCATGCTCAAGCAGGAATTTTGATAAACTTTCGTACCATGTTCTTGGAGTGCTTGAGTCCATAAAATGAAAAAAAATGTCCATAAAGTGCCTTATCAAGTTTGTACACATGATCAGGACATTCCTTGATTTCAAAGCCTGGAGATTGTTTGACAAACACTTCTTCACTTAGATAGCTATTGAGGAAGGCACTCTTGACATCCATCTAATGGAGAGTGAATTCCACATAAGCAGCAAAGGCTATGAGGAGTCTTATTTCTTCCAATCTTGCAACTGGAGCAAAGGTTTCATCATAGTCTATTCCCTCCTCTTGACTATATCCTTGAACCATCAATCTTGCCTTGTTCCTTGTAACTGCTCCATCTTCATCAAATTTGTTTCTGAAGACCCATTTTGTGTCAATTACTAATATGTCCTTGGGTCTTGGTACCAGATGCCATACTTGACTTCTCTCAAATTGGTTGAGTTCATCTTGCATTGAATTCAGCCAGTCTGCATCCTACAAAGACTCAACAACATTTTTAGGTTCAATAAGGGATAAGACAGCATCAAAAACACAAAGATTCTTCAATGAATATCTGGTTTTGATTCCAGGGGTTGGATAAGTAATTATGTTCTCAATGGGATGAGAAATTTGATACTTGTAGGGTTCACAACTAGTTGGTTTCCTCTAGATGTTCCTTTAAAGTTCTGTTGTTGAGGAACAGGTTCCATCGAGGTTTGAGGATCATGTCCTTTTTGTTCTATTCCCCCTGTCATGTTTCCCTGGGTGGAAGGACCTGTTCCATCACCTGTTCCTTCCTTTAGTGCAGCTTCAGTCTAGGATGTTGTTTCATTTGAGTTTCTAACCAACCCCATTGCTTCATCATCATGATCCTGCCTCTCAGAAAGAATGTTAGTTTCATCAAAAATCACATGTACACTTTCTTCTACACACGTAGTTCTTTTGTTATAAATCTTATAAGCTTTATTATGTGAAGAATATCCCAAGAATACTTTCTCATCACTTCTGGGATCAAAGTTACCTAGGGAATCTTTACCATTATTGTGCACAAAGCACTTGCATCCAAATGCCCTAAGATGGGATATGTTTGGCTTTCTCCCTTTAAGTAACTCATAGGGAGTCTTATCTACTAGAGGTCTAGTCATGCACCTATTTATAATGTAGCATGCAGTGTTCACAACTTCTGCCCTGTAACTATGGGGCAGTTTACTAGAAAGAAGCATAGTCCTAGCCATATCTTCAAGTGTCCTATTATTTCTTTAAACTATTCCATTTTGTTGTGGAGTCCTAGGAGTAGAAAAATTATGATTTGTGCTATGCTCATCACAAAATTCAGCTAATGTAGCATTCTCAAATTCAGTTCCATGATCAGACCTGATTAATGCAAGTTGATTACTTAGTTGTTTCTGAGTTTTTCTAACAAACGAAGTGAATATGTCAATTACTTCATCTTTAGATATTAAAAATAATGTCCTAGTAAACCTAGAGTAATCATCAACAAGCACCATCACATATCTCTTACCACATATGCTTAATGTTCTTATTGGTCCACAAAGACCCATATGGACCAGTTCTATCGTCCTGATGGTACTTATCACTTTCTTGCTTTTAAAAGAGGATCTTACCTGCTTCCCCCTTGCACGAGCCTCAACAAAATTTATCTTTCCTGAACTTAATGTCAGTCAGCCTTATCACCAGGTCCTTAGAGACTAATTGTTGAGTTTAGTTAGACTGTCATGTCCCAGTATCTTATGCCAAAGGAGGGGATTATTATCCAACACACCTAAGCAAGTGAGTTCATTTTCTGAAAGTGTGGACATATCTACAATATATATGTTGTTTACTCTTTGTCCTTGCAAAACATTCTTGTTAGTGGTAAGATTAATTACAAAGCATTTGGTAGTGGTGAATGCTACCATGTTACCTCTATCACACACTTATTAGACTGTACTTCAGTCCATCTATCAAGTAGACGTTCTCAATAGAGTGAGAATCAGTCTTACCTACCTTTCTAACCCCAATGATCTCATATTTCTTCCCATTTCCAAAGGAGACATTACCTCCTTTAAGGTTCTCAAGTGAAAGGAACTGGTTCTTGTTTCATGTCATGTGCTTTGAGCAGCCACTATCCGTGTACCATATTTGGATGTTCCCCTTCACTGGACCTGCAAAAGGAAATGGCCACGACCCAAAATCCACTAGTCGTGATGGAACCTAAACCAACCTGCTAGGTAAGCCAACTATTAATGATCCAATTTCAATTATATTAACAAGACGATTAAATGAAAGTAATTACAGAATTTTATACATTTCTCAAGGACTGGTAGTACAAATCATGAGCTTCTACGAATAGAGTTTACAAAGCGAACATGAAATAAATACATAGTCTGTTTGAAAAGTACATAAATAGAATTTTATAATCTAAGGCTACCTCGAACAAAGGAGGCAGCTACAACAAGGATGCCGGTACATCTTCAAGTCCCGCAACCATCGAGCAGAGCAACAACAACAACCGACATCTACACGCAATGTGCAGAAGTGTAGTATCAGTACAACCGACCCTATGTACTGAGTAATTAGCAAACCTAACCTTAGGTTGAAAGCAGTGACGAGCTAACACTAGGTCGGGTTCAATACCAGTATTCTACAACAGTTCGCAATAGCGTAATACAAGTAATAAAAAGAGTATCTCAGAAGTAACATGCTCAACTCGCTCACAGTTCCAGAAAATAGGCATGTTTTTCCAATATCTTAGTGAGAACTCAAATCTTTTGCCAAAAATGCCGAAATACAGGTAAGTTTGAAAAAACTATGATATTTTCCAAAATCACTTTCAGCAATAACTAAGATGTTTCATTTCTTTTCAAATAACAAATACAAAATACCTCTCTGAGCCCACATGTAAATATGTATAATAAGTCATGGATGACGTGATACAATATAACATGAGGGAAATGCATCCCTATGACTGTATGTCATGCATGCATGCAAATTCCATGTATCTCGATCCACACACGTTTATGTCACGACCCAAATTCCCAACCTTAGGGATCGTGATGGCGTCTAACATCACACTCAATAGGCAAGCCAATGTTAGAGTTCGATTAACTACTTTGCATTGATTATTCATTTAGACATAATAAAATAAACTGAATTCAGTGATTTCCGAAGAATAATTCCAAAGATGAAATAATAAACAGTTAAATAAACCGAACCATGAACTAATTATATAATTAACTCTAAGACTAACCCAGGGTCTGGTGTCACAATTCACGAACTACTAAAGAATACTACAAATACTGGGCTGAAAGAAATAGTGTAACTGTTCTAAATATAATAAAACAGTGTTTATAAAAATAGAAGAAGACTCCAGGAATCTGCGAACGCCGGCAAATATACCTCGTGTCTCCGAATGAATGGATGGCTGCTATAATAATCTCTACTGCTGGCTAGTACCTGGATCTGCACAAAAGAGTGCAGAGTGTAGTATTAGTACAACCGACCCCATGTACTGAGTAAGTGTCGAGCCTAACCTCGACGAAGTAATTGTGACGAGGCTACGACGGGGCCTTAACAATATAACCTGTGAACAATATAAAATAAATCAAAAAGGAAATTCTAAAATAAACAAACAATAACTGTAGCAACAATTTAAAAGAACTCAATCACCTTTTTCAGGCCTCAGCTATAACCAACTCTCACGTAAGTTTCCAAATTTCCAAACTTTAACTTAAAAATAAAAGTAGTGCAAAATATGAAAAAAGAAATAGTGAAGTAAACCAGTAAGTTTTCAAATCTTTGTTTTCTTTGAAAATCAGTAAAATATAAGTGTCCTCCCTTATTGCTCCTTGTTGCGGCCTGCAACCCGCTCCCACATGTCCACCCTTATTGCTCCTCCCTATATATATATCACCCTTATTGCTCCTGTTGCGGCGTGCAACCCGCCTGTCCACTCTTATCACTCCTTGTTGCGGCGTGCAACCCGCTCCCACCAGACAATCACATCTCTTTATTTAATAAAAAGATTTCACAATTTAAGTCAAAGCCTTTCACAATATTTATGTCTCAACCATCGTAAACAGAACAAGTTTCACTTCAAATAACAGTAGTAACAGAATATGAGACAATAAATCAATGAGTGTTCCAGCCTTTATTTTATAAACCGTAAAATATGAATATTCTCCCTTATTGCTCCTTGTTGCTGCGTGCAACCCGATCCCACATGTACACCCTTATTTATCCTCCCTATATATATATATATATATATATATATATATAACCCTTATTTATCCTGTTGCGACGTGCAACCCGGTCCCACCTGTCCACCCTTATCACTCCTTGTTGCGGCGTGCAACCCGCTCCCACCAGACATATCATATCACTCTATTTATAAACAAAATTCACAAATTTAGGCCAAGACTTTCATCATACTTTTGTCTCAACAAATATAAACAAGAAACTGTATTTTCTCATAAACTTCATCAATATCATCTCAAAAATGCAACCAACAGAAACATAAATATCTCGTAAAACAATGTCAACACGCTCAACCTTTCTATATCACAAGAGGACCAAATAAACAACCAATACTCTTCTAAAATAACCACAATATTATTTAACAACAAAGTAATAAGGCCAAGTAGTCATAGAAATAATAATTAACATAGAACAATTAAGACAGGAATCAATTAAATTATAAACGGAGAAGGGATCCTGTTTAACAGACCATTTGGTGGTGCATAGATACTCGTCACCTCACCTATACACCACACACATGCAATTCACATAGCAAATAAGTGGGGATTCCTATTCCCTCAAGTCAAGATTAGACCAAACACTTACCTCAATTTCGCAGGCCACTCTAACTTGCTTGAATCTAATCATAATTAACTCAATATCATTAATTAAGGCGAAAGGAACGAACTTTATGGAAAATTACAATTTTTCCTAAGTTTTCTCAAAAAAGTAAAAAACCGATCCCGGGATCGCTTGGTCTAAACTCGGGGTTCGGACCAAATTACGTTTACCAATTCACCCACAAACCCAAATATATAATTAGTTTCGAAATCCGACCTCAATTCGAGGTAAATATTCGATTTTTACAAAATTTCTTAATTCTACCCAAACCCTCAATTTTTACCATGAAAATTCTTAGTTTTTTATTTAAAAGTGATGAAAAACAATGAGTAATTGAAAGAGTAAAGTTTAGAATTGATTCCCTATGACTTGGGGATGAACTTGGGTGAAGAAAATCGTCTCTAGGGCTTGGTAGTTCGAAAAATATAAAGAAAAGGGCTGCTGCCCGAGTTGGTGTTTTAATAGGCTATGCTTGCTGTAATTTTTATTTTATTTTTATTTTTATAAGAAAAAGCGTGGAGCACCAGTGCTCCAGAATCTGTTATGACTGCAGATTTTTGTTTTACAAGTTAAAAACATCCTGAAGCCTACCCGAAACTCACCCGAGCCCTCGGGGCTCTAAACCAAACATGCACGCAAGTCTAAAAATATTATACGTACTTGCTCGTGCGATCAAATCATGAAAATAATATGTAAAACTATGAATTTAACCTCAAAACTCATCATTTTTCTCAAGAACACTTAACTTTCACTATTTCTCAACCGGACGTCCGAATCACGTCAAATAAATTCTGATTCTCACCAAATTTTGCAGGCAAGGCTTAAATATCATAACATACCTGTATCAAGATCCGGAACCAAAATACGGGCCTGATGCCAACGGTTTCAAACGTTAATTCATTTCTTTATTTCATTAATAATTCAGCAAAACAATTTCTTTCAAAAATTGATTTCTAAGGCTTGGGACCTCGGAATTCAATTTCGGGCATACACCCAAGTCCCATATTTTACTGCGGACCTCCTGGGATCGTCGAAACACAGATCCGGGTCCGTTTACTCAAAATGTTGACTCAAGTCAACTACAACCAAATTTTTAATTTAAAAATTATTATTTCTTATATTTTCACATAAAAGCTTTTCGGTTTCACGCCCGGACTGTGCACGCAAATCGAGATAGTTAAAATTAATCTTTTTATGGCTAATAAGCCTAGAACGGAGTCTAAATTCATAAAATGACCCCTTGGGTCATCATAGTTTATAGTCGATTGCACTCACTGGGGATGTTCAGACTCCGGAGGGGCTCCTACAGCCCAAGCGCTACGCACGAACAACTCACGTGCCACACGGATAACTCACGCGCCATAATATCAATATCTGGATCCGCACGTACAACTCACGTGCTGCACGGACAACTCATGTGCTATGATATTAATACCTGGATCCGCACGGACAACTCACGTGCTGCACACAACCAGGCCCTCGGCCTTACTCGGTCATCAATCTCTCCAGTCTCGCTCACGGTCTCACAGTGTCATGAAACTAACCCGACAACAAGAATATGATGTATCAAAAGATAACAACTGAGACTGAGATATGATATGAATGCATGAACATGACTGAGTACAAAATATCATTGAAGTATGTGAAATAATAGCAAGAAACGACCATTATGGGTCTCAACAGTATCGGCATAAAGTCTAAACATGATATCTAGCATGATTGACAGCTCAATTACTTTATCACATGGTAAAAATACAGATATCGACAAAGTAGGTCCACTATACTAGGCCATGGGAACCATAGGGTCCCATTTCACAGGGTGCACGCCCACACGCTCGTCACCTAGCATGTGTGTCACCTCAATACCAATCACATAACACCTAATTCGGGGTTTCATACCCTCGGCACTAAGTTTAGAAAATTTACTTACCTCGAATGAGCCAATACCAATGTTGAGCAATCCAAGCGATGCTCCAAAGATGCCATCACGCGCGTTCCGACCTTCGAACGGATCGAAACTAACCAAAAACAACTCAAAAACGTCAAACAATGCTAAAGGAACCAATCCCAATTGAAAAAGGTCGAAACTTTAATCAAAAGCCCAAAATCGGCCAAATTGCCCAACACGGGCCCGCACCTCGGAACCAGACAAAACTCACAAAATCCAACAACCCATTCAATTATGAGTCCAATCATACTAATTTTACTCAAATCCGACTCCGAATTGATCTTCAAAATTTAAACATTCACTTTATTAAACTTCAGGCAAAAAACCCCAAATTTCACTCTGAAATCATCAATCAAATTCCCAAAACAAAGATGGATTCATGGAATATAACCAAAACTGAGTACAGAACACTTACCCCAATCCATATGGTGAAAATCACCTCCAAAATCGCTAAAATTTGAGCTCCCCAACTCAATATATGACCAAATGAACAAACTCTTGTTTTATATATTTTTTGCCAGCTATTCCGCCTCGTTTCTCATGCCAAACGATCCTGAAACTCGCTTTTTATGCCTCCAATGGATTTCTTGTGAAATTTTAGTCAAGTTAGGCATGAAGGAGATATGTTGGTTTCAATATTTGCAAATAATGCAGATCTTTAAATACGAATTCAGTGGTAATTTCGTAATTAATCTGAAAAATTTGGCAACCCAATTTTTAGTATAATGATCATAAATTCCTTATACGATGTCCAAATTCGACAATTATTTTTGCTATGGCTCCGTAATTACAATACGGATCTAATGCTTCAATCAAAATAGAAATCGGAGCTTCTTTTCTTAATGTGGTACCATTTATGCTTGAAGAGACAATGTCAAAACATAAGAAAAACGAGCGCAATGTAACCCAAACCTATCTGAAACTCACTCAAGCCCCTCGGGACCCTGTACAAACATACTAACAAGTCCCATAGCATAACACGTACCAACTCAAGGCCTCAAATCATGCATAACAACATTGAAACGACGAAATGCGCCTCAAATCAAACTAAATGAACTTTCAAACTTTCGACTTCCAAAAACTCGCGCTGAAACATATCAAATAAACTCGGAATAAACTCAAAGTTTGCATACAAGTCCTAATACATCATACGGTGCTACTGGTGCCCCCAAACTACCGAGCGAAATACAAATGTTCAAAACGACCGGTCGGGACGTTATAAGGGGTTAGTCTTAGGAACCCAAACTAGTTTGGGTCCCTTTTATAGGCAAAAGGTGAATTAAATTCTTTTTAGCCCAACTTGGTAGCCTATTCTTCCCTTGAAAAAATTCTTTGTTCTTTGACTTGCCTTTTCTTTTGCACTGCATTCACTTTTATAGGTGCATGTTTTACCACAGTATGTGCAAATCTTGTTCTCAGGAAGTGTGAGGTACTTGCTTTTGGGATCTCATTTAGGTGTCAGGTTCCCAAATCCAAGTCCTCTTCTGTTGCTACTATGGTGTTCCTTTATCTATGAAAGTGCATCAGAAGACATGTTCCATTTACAAGTTCTGTCTAGCTCATGCTTGACCTTGCTTAGACCCTCTTTTAGGATTCTTACCTTCTCATCCCTTTTATACAACTCATCTTTTGTTTTTCCTACATTTTCTTCTAGAGTGAGTTATGTGTGACCAATTGTCTTCTTACCTGTTCCTAATTTCAGTTTTAGATTTTGAGATCTAAGTTCTAGGACATTTGAATCAAGTGCATGAAACTGGTTTTTCAAAGCAGTATTTTCACTTACAGTTTCACTAACCCTAAGTTTCAGGTTTTTGCACTTAGTCTTCAAAATCACACATTCTTTAGACAACTGTTACTTTTCATTGTTTACATCCTCAGATTCATCAATTAGATCTAGAAGTAACTCAGATAACCTTTCTTTAGACAAAAATTAAATCTTGTCTTTGAGATGAATTACACTTACCTTAGTTTCCTCATCAGATTCTCCAATGGCCATACGTGCTTGTTCATCCGCATCATCATCATCCAAGATTTCATCTAAGCTTTCTCCCCAAGCAGTGACCATAACCTTGGTTAATCCTTTGTTTTTCTTGGGTTGAACTTGTTCCTTCTTCCTGTTATTTCATTCGTCTCTTTCCTTCTTCCATTCAATTTCCCATTGAGGACAGTTCTTGATATGGTGATCAGTTTTCCCACACTTGTAACATCCTTTATTGGTTTTCTTTTCAGGAACCTTTGACTTATTGTAGCTACCACTTCTTGAAAGACCCTTTCCTTTCCTCGGGTACTTCTTGAAGTCCTTGGTGATCATATCCATTTCATCATCTTCGAGATTAGAACCTTCAGTGATTCTGAGTGTCAGGCTCCTTTCCTTCTTAGGTACATCCATTTTCATGGTTTGTCTCCTAAGTTCATAGGTAGTAAGATTTCCAATTAATTCATCCAGTGGGAGGGTGGCAATGTTCTTTGATTCTTGAACGGCAATGATTTGCTCTCCCAAGTAACAGGCAGTACCCTTGTCAAAATCTTCTCGACTCTATCTTCTTCAAGGATAATCCTTCCAAGATACTTTAGTTCATTTTTCAATGTAGTGAACATTGTGTACATCTCTTGAATAGTTTCTCTTTCCTTCATAGTAAATATCTCTTATTGATAATACAATAGAGTTCTCTGAATCTCTTCACCTGAGTTCCTTCATGAGCCACTCGCAGAGTACCCCAGATTTCCTTCGCAGTGGTACAACTTAGTATTCTATTGTACTCATCTAGACCAAGTCCACAAACAAGCCATTTCTTGGCTTTATCATTCTTCTCCCATTATTTCAGGTCCACGACAGTGTAGTCAGCTCTTGTCTTTGGCACATCTACTCCTTCAGCATTTTTCTTCAAGTTAGCCAGTGGACCATCAGTGACAATGTCCCATAGCTCATAGTCCTCTCCTATAATGTGATCTCTCATCCTATTTTTTCACCAAGAGTAGTACTGGTCGTTGAAGGGTGGTGGCCTAGCAGTGGATTGCCCTTTCCAGGTGGTGCATTCATCTTGATCTTCTCCTAAGGTGTTAGCCTCTTCAAGGATAACCTGCTCAGACACCAATTGATATTTTATACTTCAATACCACAAGGGGGAGGGGGGGTGATTTGTGTGGCGTCCAACTTTTTAGCGTGCACTGATTATAGACGGGCCTGGTTCTTCTAAGTGTTCCTTAACCTACTGTTGCTGAAATAGTAAATGTGAAAAGTAAAGAACACAAGTATTTTTACGTGAAAAACACTCTGCTCAAAAGGTGGGAAAAAATACGACTTACTACTCAGTAGGATTTTCCCCTACACTTCACGAAATCACTAGGACAAAACAACATTTACCAAAACTTTTAGTAAACCTAAGGATTACCTATAATCATGTTGTGGCGACCAGCTTCTAACTGTTGCGACAACTTCAAGTTAACTCTAATTTGAATACTCAGAGTACCTATTACAATTGCTTCTAGATAAATCAGAAATGTACAATTTGAAAACCACCTACTACAATTGAACTAGAATAAAAGACAGACACTTGGAACTGGTTCTTCTATCTGGTTCATGTAGCTTCAAGTTCACACACTTGAATCACACAACAATTGCTTGCAAAATGCGTTGCTATTTTTCTCTCAACTCACGTTTAACTTCAGCTTTTGTGCGTGCCTGTAAAATGTGAACATCCTGCAATATATAGAGTTAGTAGATTGAGAAATAACTAGAGTTCTAATACTACTCTTCCTTGGTGGAAGAGTTCTAGTTATCCTCAACTTCTAACTCCTCCCTTATCTTGGATAGTGTTCTGTTTGAGTACGAAGTCCTTCTACTTTATCAATTATGCAACCTTTTCGATCAGGAGGTATCATATATAACAAGTTAAGCTTATCTCCTTCACGTGCATCCCTCATGCTCGAATCTGCCCGTGTCTGTGTACACAGGGGATAGACCTGGTTCATGCCTGAGTTCCTTTGTCAATCTTCGAAACAAACTTCACGTGGGCCAACACTAGGTATTGGAACCTTTCTCGGATCTGATGGAAAAAGTGTAGAATAATCGACAATCGAATCTCTTCGGAAAGATAATGTTTGTATTAATCTAGAGATGAAGTCTGCTTGTTCAAGAATGTTCTTATCAGAAAATATTACATGCCTTTTACCTTATCTCTCTTTCTATTTATAAGGGACATACCCCCAATTAACCCTAAAAGTACAAGTACAGAGAATATTCAACGGAATATTCTCTTAAAGATCTCATCACTAAACTAGCCGAAACTGCCCCTTTTCATACTTGACCTCGGCCATGGTTGACTGCTCGGATGTGAGTTTCACTGGTTACTAGTCGACCTCGGCCTAAATGTCACTTCGTGTTGAACATCCTTAGGCAGATTTTGACTCACCTAGACCCCGCATATATATGAGAATATACTAGATATGTTGTTGTTGTTGAGCGAATCCCTTTATTATACTCGACTTAAAGGCACCTAAGAGTTCACTCGTAAGGAAACTCATCAAGCAGGTTTTTCGAGTCTTTTAAAATACCGGCAGATTAAAATGCAATGAGAGGAGGACACCCCTATGCACGATTTCCACATCGAGCACTGTGTGCCTTACTTATTACTAGTATTAGTACTCGCGTGATGCGCGAAAACTTAAAAAGAACGGTCTACACCGTAATGTTTAATTTTTTTAGTGTTAATATCATCTTTACAACCAAACATTAAAAATATTTTGAGACTCCAGTAAAAAATTTATTACATCGCACTAATAAATGTTCCATGAAAAATAATGATACTGCACAATTTGGTTGATATGAATGTTTCACGAAATATAATGATGCTATACAATTTGCTTGGTATGAAGCATGTACTTAAGGGGACATTTTTCTTTAATTTCCTTATGCAAAGTCAATTTAAAAACATGATAGATCTCTTTTATTATCCACCACCTTCTGCGTGGCCTTGATTATTTTATTTTAACTATGCTAGTATATTTTTTAGCACATTTGGATATAATGATGTTGGAGCATGTATGGTTCTTAAAAAATAGAACATACATAAAAAAATGTTAAAACCATGGAACATACCAATCTGCAATTCACACCAATGACAACAGCTTGTGACGGTACGGACTACATTGCATCTAGAAAGCTATAGAGTAATCGTTATTTACCTTGCAAATTGTGGAGTTATCCAATCTTGGAAACTTGACATATTTTCTCATATTTTTTCTTCATTGTATGAGAATTTACTTGGGTAAAAAGGTCAAACTCATCAAATACAAAGATAATACTTTTATGTGACAACCCCCACTCCTTGATGAGACACAGTAGAATGAGCACATTCACCAGGAGACGAAAAAATTAGTACATATTTTTTTTTTAAGATTATCTAATTTGAACATTCATTTTCAAAAGGAAAAGAATCTAATCTCATCATTCTGAGGCACTTTAAAATAAAAAACTCGAGCAATGGTTTTTTCTTTGAATTTGACAATTTAAGTTAGAATATCACATTTCACAACTTTGTTGTCACCCCAAAATGTATTATTTGCACCTAAGGGAGAATAAGTAGTGATGCGAATTTCCTTGCCTTGCAAAATTTCCTTAGTTCCTTTTGCTGCCATATTGGGTTCATCTCCACCTTTCCTAAAAGCAAGAAAAAAAGGCATCTATGAAACAGTTTTTGCAGTATCATATTTCTAACAATTGAAAAAAAAATGGATACATAATAATTAAATGATACATAAGCCCTAGAAACAAAAAATAATAATTAAATAAAATCTATTTAATAACGTATGTGTACACTAAATTTCTCGCTTCATTTGTTATTTGTCCATCATCATCATAAACTAAAATCTTTAACCATTTTTTACTTGTCAACATCATTCTTGGAATATACACTTCAATAACTCGATTTTCAAGTCTCTGGTGATGATCAACCTTTTACCATTGCATAATCATGATGACTGATCAATATATCCCAATAAAATCACAGGAACACCAACATGAGTGATTTGGAACTCCAGAACATAGTTGCATAAATTCGATCTCCCTAAAACAAAAATTTTAAAAGAAATTTAAGTTAGTAACAGTTCATGGTTATACAAATATTATGTATGTTATGTTGGTAAAGAAACCACAACATAGTAATGCATCAACAATTATGAGTAGACTATCCAATAGTTCTAGTTTCTTAGTTCATTCCGTATAAGAGATGAGAAGACAAAAGATATACACCAAAAATTTAAGCAAGCCAACAACACCTTCTACGTAGCAAAAAATTAGAAACTAAAATGTTGTATATTCTATGTTGAAGCACTTTTCTATATACAATCAAATATGCATGTCATATACTCATAATGAAAAACAGATTTATCATGAAAAATATGTGTCAACATGAAAAAATTTAAAAATCAAAATCATTACAAAAAGGCAAAATTAATTTCTTAGTTAGGCGCATAACTTGAAATAAAATACATCACAACTCGAAAGATCGGAAAAAATAATAGTAGGTAAAATAGTATGCACTTTTTTTATCTTGGATATTAATTCCATTGAGTTAGGATTTTCTGGTTTCTCGCGGTATGGAACATGCCATAATCTAACAACACGAACCTTCAAATTCCAACTCAGTTTGGACATTAATATTTGCTGATATAGTTATAGTTTGGAGCCATATTTTGCGGTGGGTCAAATTGAATAAATCACAATTTGTTTGTGCGAAAGCTACACCCTAAAGCAATATAGAGAAGCCAAATCTAAGCAAAAGTTGATGAAATAAAAATTTCTAAGGAAAGACTATAAAAGGAGTTGGAACCTTAGTTTTCTGAAAACCTAGATAAAAAGGTATGTGTAAGTGTCGAAACGTATATTTCGAATGTTTCCTTGTAAAAAAAGATAGCTACGATTATCTATATTGTACACAAAGAAGGTTAGATACAACAAAGCTTGCACTACTTTTTATTAATTATTTTTCAAATAAAAATTTATTATTTCAACTAAAAGGATGTGTAAGATAAAAACAAAAATTTAATTGATTCTTTCTCAAAAAAAATGATACCTATCATAACTGAATTATACACAAAAGTTTAATTAAAGATACCTACAATAATGTATATTGTACAAAAAATGTCAGATACAAAGCTCGTACAAAATACAGAATTATTATTTCAACTTAAAAGAAATGTGTAAGATACAAAACGAAAATTTAATTGATTCTTCCTCAAAAAAGGATACCTACTATAACTGAATTATACACAAAAATTTAATTAAAGATACATACAATAATATATATTGTACACAAATAAGGCCAGATACAAAGCTTGTACTAAATAAAGAATTATTATTTCAACTTAAAAGCAATGTGTAAAATATAAAGTTTAATTGATTCTTTCCCAAAATAGATACTTATCATAATAGAATTATACACAAAAGTTTTATTAAAGATTCCTATAGTAATGTATATTGTACACAAATACAGTCAGATACAAAGCTTGGACTAAATAAAGAATACTTCATCAATTTTTAATTGATTAGTCACAAGCGTCCCTACCATAACTGAATTATAAAAAAAAATTAACTAAACTATTCTACTCTATGTTTTTTATTTTCCAAATTAAAATTACAGTTAATAATATAATATAAATTCTAATTAGTCACAAAGGTCAAATATATTTCTTATCATAATTGAAAAAAACAATTCTCATTCAACTACTACTTTTATTAATTACGTTTTCATTTACAATTCAAATTATTAATGTTGTCCTAAAATTATCAAGTAGCTTCATTTTAGCTTGCCACTTGGCTTAACCGTATGCATAACTACCCAACTTTTAATATAATATAAATATAAATATATATTCAAATTATTTAATTTTTATTCAAATTCTCTTATCTATCAATTAAATACATTTATTACATTTATTTTACAATGTAAAACTTGATTCTGACTAGTTAAAAAAAGTAGTGGATTTTGATTCAAGATTACTTGCATTAACAATTGTTCCTCCTTCTTTCCATTAATTATTAAAGGGAAGAAAGGTATGCGTGGGAATGTAAATCAAAATTTGAATTAATTTGTTTCCATTTTGATTTCATTTATTAATCCTCTCTTTGTTCTTAGTTTGGCAAGTGGCTTTATATTAAATTGTCACTTGACTTAACCAAAATGCAAATTTTCTTGCTTTAATATATATATAGATATAGATATAGATATAGATGAGTTGAAAATCCGATATAGGAGAGCCCCCAAATTTAAAAAAAAAACAAAAAAAAAACGTGCAGACATAGAAAAAAACAGTTGGTGTAAGGTTAAAAGAGGTTTCTGATCATAATTTATCATCCGTCAAAAAGAAAATTTCACATGACTACTAGGAAACACCAAGTACAATTTAGTTGTACGTTCTTCTTTCTTTGGAAATAAATTCCTTAACAAAGCATTAGAAGCCAATCGCCCATCTCTTCAAGTACGTAGTACTCTACCTTTCCATAATGGTTTGCCTTTTCTCCTTTCTCCTCCTTTGCAACTTTTTCTAATAACTTTTTTACTTGTCTCTCTTTTTTCCCCTTTCATTCAAAATCAGAAAGAAATAATGAAGGCACCCAATAACTATATCTACAAAAACGGAAATTCCCGTAATTCTACTGTCTGTCTTCTAATTTTCACACTCTCCAGTACTTCAATTTCCACTACATACAAACTAAAATAAGTGAAACATTATAATGACATTACTGCTGCCTTTCTGAATTTTTGAACTTCAGTTGGGAAGTGTGTAATTCAGCCTCCGAGTCTGTAATTATATATGACAAGGAATAATGAATGTGTGTGTTAATAGTAATTGGTCCCAAGCACCCATAAGTTTAATGAGCGAACCCATAAATTTAAAATCTTGGCTATGCCTATGGGGTCAAGCGACCAAAGCGTGTCAAAGAGTGGGATGCATTATCACCTTTGGGGGTTGCGACCATGTCAGTCACCAAACAGGACAGAGTAAACGTTACATATACCCCCACATCACTGGCAGGTGTCATTATTCCTCATTAAACAACCATTTAATCCATAATTTGTATTAAATCTCCTCCACCCCCGCTAGACCAAATGAGTACCAAGTTGACAATTCAAATGCTCCTAATTGCAACTGCAGATGTGGTAGTGATGTGACCCGCATTAATACTGAGCACATGGCCAAGAGTTCAAAATTATATATGATGGCTAATAATAACACTAGTAAATATGTACTGATACAAATTAATAACAGACTTGTCATATCACAGCACGAACTGCTATCAGTGGTTTCCATTTATTGGTACTATAGCTTTAGCATTACTTGAACTGAAGTGGTTTGGATTGATTGGACAAAGAGTTGAAAAAAGATTGTACTGATGTCAGTAGATTTAGAGAGGAATGGAACTGTCGTAGAGGCAAAAGAACATGAGGACTCATTGGGTAACAGAATCATTTCACTCTTGTTGGTGATGGCGATAGCTTGTATTAATGTATGTGTTGTGAATTGACTTAGACAATAGCAACTTCTACGTGCTGTTTTAATGATCGATTGGATGAATTTGAATTTCCACATTAGAATGAGAAAGTTAGCTAATCTTCTTGCTTCTTACCCGATAAAATCAAGTCATCTCTATTTACTGTTTTCCCACTATCACTTCAATAAGATCTGCAACAGAGATAACTGTTTGTAGTAAGCTTAGTTTAAATAGAAATAAAGTGAATAATAGTAAGCAATAACAAGTTAAATATCCCGGGAATTTCGTGTATTAAGTTCGCCAGTTTTTAGATTAAAATAAAACAAATATATATATAATATAACAGCATCTCAGAGACAATCATATTTAGCCCCTATTTAAATTCCTCCCTCCAACTATATTTTACAATTTCAAAACTCTCACTTATCTTTTGGAATAAATAGTCATATCTGTCTACTCCCACCATCTCCAATATTTGATCTTTAACTATTTATTCTCTATATCTTATGTACAAATATATAGTAGTTAACAAAAGAAAATTTTAGAACTACACCAACAATTCACAGAGAATGAGACATTCTGGACAACTACATGAAAAGACCATACTTTTTGCCATTAATTTAGGGGGGGAAAAGCTTCAGAACCAGATTTAACGACGAATTGTTCAGATTCTGTAGACATAGTATGATGCTTAAAGCCTTAAACTAAGGACCCGTTTGGCCATAGATTTTACCAAAATAAACTTGGATTTTATTTGGCAAACACATGTTTGGCCATAAATTTTGCCTATTTCTTGGCGAAATCCCAAAACCAGCTCAATAGCTGGTTTTGGACCAAATCTCTCATAATACATATGTTTTCCCAAAATAAATTTGAGAAATATGTTTTGAAAACGTATGTCCAAAAACATTTTCATCTTCAAGCCAAATTTCACCCAAAACAGATTTTTCAAAACAAATTTGAGAATCTATAGCCAAACGCTAGCTAATACTAATAGCTCAAAACTTCAGATAAAATAATTCCATAAAGCTTCATTTGACAAAATCAAGATTGAAAACGGGTAAACTAATGATATGAAATGGTCCCTACCAAGACTCTCCAAGAACTACAGTCAATGGCATGCAACAGTAAACCTCTGGCAAATTACTAAAACTATTTTGTTACTGTTCAGTCTTCATGCCCAACTTCAATGCTAATTGTCACATCAAACTGGAGTCAATAACTTGTACTGCAAAACTGCCTCAGACATAATCATTATGCATCGCAGTAGAGTCATAACGGAGTAAAATGCATTTCCTTTGGTCCCAAAAGGTAGCAATGGACTTACTACTACTACTACTATAATTTAAGATAATCAGACAAGAGTCATCAGTTTACTCGCGTTATAAGTTTCCAAATCAGGCTACATATTGTCAGCAATTTTATACTCCGTAGTAAACGTCTGAGAATGCAACAATTTCCGATGTTCACCTGCTACAAGATTATTGACTGAGAAAATAATGATTCTCCCACAAAATCATTTTTAAAGTATGTGCATAGTCGATTGAGAAACATTGGCTAGAAATTCAAATATACAGCGACCAAACTGACTAGATAAATAAGACAAAACACAATTTAAATGACTACACTAGATTACCAGGGCAAACTTTTAAGGGGAAAAAAGAGGGCAGATGCAGGAAAAATCATGTAAAAGAGAGGGTATCTACTAACGAGTAGTTGAGCCTAATGATGCAAGTATCTGCTCCAACGAGAAATCCACAATAATCTTACATAGTACCTACACATCAAAATCAACTCAAAACAAGTCCTAACTACTTTCTTTGTGTTGAGCAAAAGCTCGTCTAGTGATTCTTGAGAAGTCCATAATCCATCCAGATATTCTATTTCCTCTTACATAAAGGAATTGCTTTAATAAACATTACTATCATCTAAAGAATCAATCTAACTATTGTCTAATAAACATCTATCAGTCTTTCCTGGTGCTAAGATACCTTTACGGCCTTCATTGGCACCACTACAAGCAGTTTCTCTGCCGTTAGTCTGAAATATAGGTAGAGGAAATGTCCAGCAACATAAAGCTATATAAATACATAATAATCGTGAACGATGGTAATGCCTAAAAGGTTATCTTATTCATCTTGAAAACCGTACTCAGCAAAAAGATTGCATTAATATGTCATGGAGACACATAACCGAGTATTTGACAGTCTTGAACCCCTACACAGTTCTATTACTCGCATGTCTCACAATCTTTTTGCTGAAAATGCGAGTATAAGTTAATCCAGAAAGTAAAAACTCTTTTAAATAAATCCAGAAACTAAAACGAAGAGGAAGAAAATAGAAAGGAAGAGGGTAATTGATGATGCTTTGTAATAGAAACACAATCATGTGTTACGACTTACAAGTTACAACAGAACTATTTTACCACCATATCTCTATGTTTTAGCAGATCCCATAGGTGCATATGCTCTATTGGATTCAACTCCTATATATCACATACAATTGAGAAATTTACATTTTTGACTACAAATGTACTCTTTTCGTGAGAATACAAAATAGAATTAGGTTTGTCAACATGTAAATCTCAGATTCGCCTTGCACCTTAAGTACGTTCACAGGATATCCTGCGTCATAAATGTACCTAAAATAACTACAGGCTACATCATATAATTCTCGGTCTTCTAAAGCACTTCAAATACTAGACTTAGACGTTATAGCAGTTAAACGCTTTTCAAATCCAAGTGAAAGGACAATTATCACCCCAAGTGTGAGTGATACCTCTCTTATAACTAAAAGGCATCATCTCTCTCTCTAACCAAAGAAGAGTATCCCCAAGCAAGGGCAAGGTGCATAATTCTTCAGAAATAAATTCCTCCTTCCCCTCCACCTCTTTAAAACAGCAGCATGCCATATCATTACAACATACACTCCTTGGGTTCTCTCTCTATTGAGTCAATTTGGAGGACATATAAATTATACTGAAGAACTAGGTTGGCAAAAACTAAAATCAATTTGCACGAGAACGATTCAGGAACTATATATTTCAATGTATTCACAAGTCATTTGAATTTCACAAATGATATTTCACATACATGGAATAATAGAAGAGAGTAAAGAATTTTAATAGTTTGGATGGACTATCTACCTCATTAAAAATCAGCAAGTCTCTTATTCCAATGAACTTAAACATTGAGAAAACCTGCTATCAACTTCTACCATCCACATCAAACCCAGCTCCAGTCCAACCAGGTGCTGTTGAACCTCTACCTTTAGGCACTATGCCAATTCCCTTTCCCCTTCCTTGGAGGTTGATTTTCTTCTTACCTCTTGCTTCACCAAGCGAAGGCAATTGGTTTTGTCCATTTTCTGCTCCACTGCTTCTATCATTTCCTTCTTTCGATGTATTTCCAGATGATCCGTTTGATGGTTCTTGTGTATCCTTAACTGAGGAAACATCTTGAGTCATACTGCTTTGTACAGGTCCCACAGGATTTTGATCCTGAGACCACATATGGGAAAAGGCCGAGGGGCATTTTAGTAGAAAGTCATCTTAATCACGAAACAAAAACAAGCATTATATAACTGCAGTGTCACGTTATCCATATAGTTCCAAATAAGATTCAAAAGCAGAAAAAAGAGCAATGCAAGAAGCTCTCCAATTCATATCTGTGATAGCTTTTTTTTGGATAAAATAATGGTACATGATAGCTACAAAATTTTAATCAAAGAATAATCCTTTTAGTTTCTAGTTTTGGCACACGTTGTAATATTGCTGTCTGACATACATTTTGCTCACTCGTATGGAAATTGCTGTCTTTTCGCCCAGAGAGATGGTTCAACGCTGCTTCGTCTTTGCAAACACAAGATGTGAGACCAAATCACCCAACATAGAGAAGCAGCGGGAAATTAGGTGATTTCTGAGAAATGGATAAGAGCATCCGCTTATTAAAAAATGGATAAGAGGATTGGCCAAAATTGGGCCAATTTGGGAGATTCTTTAAGCCCAAGTAGTTCGGCAAGGTGCTCAGCATGTTACACATCTGTTATGGCATAGAATGCTAGAAAATTATATTGTTCAGGCTCTAAAGTAAAACCAATAGTAACATTGCTGATGTTCTAAAATAAAACCATCTTATGCTGATGCTAGCAGAGAATAGAATAGTTGATGTCAACCTTACAAATGGGATAACAAATCTACAAGCAAATGAATAGTATGTGGCTGAAAAGGTGGGAAAACATGGTCCTTTCGAGGATCAGAATGGGCTGAGGCAATTGCGCAGTCTTAGAAACCAAAAGATAAAATTTCATGGCTGCCAGAGCATTCAAGTGCTGAGGGTCAACATTAATAAGTGAATGGTGATGTTATGAACATAACTTACCTATGAAAGGAGCTGGATGCGAAATTAGCAAGTTACATTTGGGACCCTGGCGAGAAGGAGCATGTGCACTATGCAAAGATGCCTACATATACAAGAGGAAACAATCTATTTTGGTTCAAAACCAAGTTCTCCCAGGATTATAATCATGGAATTATAACCAGGATAGATAATCTCACTTTCTATATGGGAAAGATGATTCCATGATTTTGATAAAAATTCTATCCTTGTTTTACCTAATACACACCAAAAATTTTATACTGGGATAACCCCCTTAATCCTTCAACCGTACGTCCCCTTAGTGCCATGCAAGAAATTGGTTTACTTTATTTTCCTTAGTTTCTCTAGAGGATGATCTTGAACCTCCCTCCATTCTTCTTTTCAGTTGTTCAATTGGTTGTTGTTTGTTACTTTGAGAGTTTGGTTTAAGATCTGTAACTTTATTTTCTGGTCAATACAATTTGGGTTCATTACAAATGACAACAACGGACAGGAGGAGAAAGAAGGAAAGAAGCATTGAACTAACTAGAATTCAAAAATACTCCGCAAAATAAAAAGAAAAGGGTTATTTCTCTGTTGCCAGCAGAATCATGTCAAGTATTCTATCCATATCCGCCAAAGCTACTGCAATTGTAAGAGTTAAAGCTGAGATAACCAAATAATGTGTTTTACGTCCCAATTGTTTCTCATCATACTATCCTTTTGCACGATTATTCTATAAGTAGTCTTATAATGATTCAGCCAGTTGGTTACTGCATAACAACTTGTTATGGCAGACATTAGAATTTGTCAAAGACATAAATTACTTAGAAGACAGAAACTTAACATCAATTTGTTTACCCCATTCTTCCATGCACAGATAAGAAATTTCTAACCGCACAAAAAAGAGTTATCACACTGCTAATAAATGTTGTCCCCGTCTAGAAAAAGAAATGGATAAAAATCATGCACAAACATACTGTAAACCTAATACAATTCCAAAATACACATAAAATACACAAAGATATGAAAGAATTCTTACAGGGGCGGAGGCAGTGGATGCTCTACTTGGATTCATAGCTTCCAGCCGTCTTTTCAATTCCTCCAATCTAGCAAGCTGACTGTTACTACTTTCCAGAACCTATAAAGAGAATCTCATTTGAGAAATATTCACACAATCTACCATTGCAAAGGTAATATAGGAGAAAATGTACCAGGCTATTCAAATCCTCACAAAGCTTTTGTTTAATCGCCTCCTCGTCTTTAACAGCCTGTGATGCTGCTTCCCAAGCCTAGAAGTCATTATCAGATTTTTTATAAGTAAAGCATATAAGCAGTGCACGTTCCGTCACAATTTTCTAAGACGGACAACTAAGTGATTTTGTTGTTCGCTGTCTCTCTTTAGAATGCCTTTTTTTAATATTTCTTCCATCTTTTCTTCTGATTGTTGAAATCATATTATAGGGGGGAAAATACATTACAAGAGGATTAATGCTCTCACTAGACTGATATATAAACTAATACAAGGACATGATGCGACGGGAAGCCACTGCATACCTGTAAAAAGTGACAGAATGATCCTTGTAAAATTCATCCATTAGTTTTAGTCTGATTTACTTGGGCATGAATCAGTACATACTTCTATAAGTTACTATCAACTTCTTGTTCACACTGCTAAGAATGAAGTCTATGTTTCCTAATTCAAGGAGGTATGAAATTGGAGTATGAAAGTCAAAGAGAAGACAAAGATACCCTTTACACCATCAAATAGAGATGCCTCCAACCTTGTAACTAGACAATGACTTCCGGCACTTTCGGCGCACAAGAACTGACAACTAGCACTGGCCCTAAACCAGCTAAAATGTGATATCGTGCTAACCCAATATAATTGGAGAAACATTAGCTGACACAAAAAGATTTTGAACTGCAGGAACTGGAGAGGTTAGGTGGTCATTGCAAGTGCTGAAAACAGTTTTTGTTTTAAGGTGACAGAGGGTGTATGAAGATAGAAGAATGACTGAGAAAACACTAGGGTTGTCTAGTAACTCTATTATGTAATCCAGAGAAATCCTACTCCATGAACATGTGTTTCACCTATCATCACTCTTCCCTACCTCTACATTCCTGCTCATCCTAAAAATTTATGGATCAACAGCTTTCTAATTCATTTCCTTCATATCCTTCTCACTTTTCTCCTTTCCTTAGGAAATCCACAAGCACTTCTAATCCCTCTAGCTACCTCCAAAACTATTGAGTGTTCTTCCATCACTCCTCCTGCTCCACAATTTAGAACCTCCAAGGTTTTCTCTGCTAAGATCCAAGCTTTACCAAAGTTGCTTCTTATCCTACTTGGCAAGAAGCAATACTAAAGGAACTCCAAGATCTGAATGCAAATCAGAGTTAGGACATTGTTCTTCCGCCTGGTAAGAGAACTATTCCTTGTAAGTGGGTCACCAAAATCAGACAAAAAATCTAATGGCTCCACTGAGAGATATAAGGCTAGACTGGTTATTGAGGTGATTCTCAGCAGGAAGGTATAGAGGATACTAAAACTTTCTCCCCAGTCGTCATCACAACCATTAAGTGCCAGCTCATTCTTGCTGTTAAGAAAAGCTGGAAAGTCTATCAGTTGGATGCTAACAATGTTTTACTTCGTGGAGACCTTCATGAGGAGGTTTGTATGAAGATCTCCCCTGGTCTCACTGTTTCTCCTCCTCCTTCTGCCACTCCATTGGTTTGTAAACTTAAAAGGTCTCTCCATGAGTTAAAGCAAGCTTCCAGGCAATAATTTGCCAAACCCTCGGAGTTACACCTATCCAGGGGCTATTCTTCTAGCAAAAGTGATACACTCATTGCTTACCAAGGTGTCATAATCTTCTACTGTGGTATTAGCAGTGTATGTTGTTGACATATTTCAGGTTGGTGAGTATGATAATGAAATGCTGAAATTTAAATCCTTCTTGGATGAACAGTTCAAGATCAAGGATCTAGGCGTTATTCATCACTTTCTTGGTCTTGAAGTCACTAAACTTCCTCAAGGCTATGTTGTGAATTAAAACAAATATGGCCTAGGGTGGCCCCTGCTGTGACTTCTTTGGATTCTTCTACTTCAATGTGAGTTGACGAAGGCGAGCCTCATCTTCACCCTTCTTTGTAAGGAGGACATGTTAGGAGGCTGAATTTTCTACAGCATACTTACCTGAATATCTCTCTCAGTCCATCACCTTAATCATTTTCTCAATCTTCCGGGAGTTCCTCATATGGTGGCTCATATTCTGAGGTATCTCTTGAATGATCCAGCTCAAGGAATTCTGTTGTTTTTACAAATTTTTCTTTAAAAGCATTTTTTATCCTAATTGAGCTGCATGCTCTATCTCCCAGAGATCTGTTACGAGTACTTCATTACACTGTATGTTTCCCCTATCTCTTGAAAGTCTAAAAAGCAATCCAATGTCTCCCTGTCCTCTGCTGAGCCAGTGTTTTTAGAAGCATAAGTGCAAAAGAGCAACAAAATCCACGCACCTTAAAGCAAAAAGCCAAAATGAATAGCATGCTTCTTCGAAGTGAAACGTACATTTTACCAAAAACTAAAAAAAGCAAATATATATGGATTTATCACCCTAATAATCAATTTGTAATTAAAAAGCTAATTTCAGATCCAATATACAATAATGTTGATATTAGTCCAATTTCTCAAAGTTGAGATTTTAAAGAACTGACAGCATGTTGTTTGAAGTTTACACTTCTCTCAAGCGCATCACTTCAGCCATGACCCTCTGCTTCGCATCGTTTCATCGCTTTTAACGGCGAGATGATGGCTTTTAATAACATGGCGCTGAGACTGAGTATAGGGCCTTAAGGAGTGTGGTTGCCAAATATGCTTAGTGAGGAGTTTGGGTGATCTTGGCTTGCCTGTTTCTAAGGCTGTTACAAAATTTTGTTATAGTCAAGCTGCTTTGCACATTCCCAAGAACCCTGTTTTTCATGAAACACATTAAACATGGTAATTGTCACTTTGTTGGGGACATGCACAATTCTTGGGTCATATCTCTACCTTTTGTACCTCCTGGTTCTCAACTAGCTGATGTGATCACTAAGTGGTTGTTTGGTTACAAGGATAAGGAATTATAATCCAGGGATAAAATGTGGTAATATTCAATCCCATGTTTGGTGAAAATTTTAATTTCTGGATTAGCAATCCCAGGATTGTTTATACTACAATTGTGGTATTTTTTTTTTATTATTTTTTTTTTTTGATAGCCCTGGGCGTCCGAGTCTCTTAGAGCCCCGACTGATCCCAGGGGTGCACAGGCCCTCGGCAAGGATTTTCCCGCAAGTGCACCACGGTTAAATCAGGTTCTACCCAGTCCGATGGCCCTCAGAAATTGTTTGCACCCAGTGGGTTTCGAACTTGAGACCTTGAAAGGAAGCAAACCCCAAGGCTCAAGTCAATTGCCACCAGGCCAACCCCTGAGGGTTTACTACAATTGTGGTATTAGTTTTATATCAAGCTCTATGTGGTAATATCAATCTCGGGATTAGTGATTTCGGGATAAAACAAAATGACACATTTGCTCTTCTCCAAAGCTTTTTCCTTCAAAGTCTTTTAAGAAAACCAAGGTTAAAGTTGAAAATAAAAGTTTATCCAAGATTCCATCTCTAGTTTAAACCGAACACATATTTTGTATTATACTTGTATATCTCATTTTTAGTCCAATGAACCAAACATCTAACAATAAGAGTATATCCACTAAATAATCCCATTATTATTTAATCCCCATATTAAAATTTCTACATTACAATCTCAATATCACTTGTTCACAAACCAAACGACCGTTAAGGGTTTTCCTCCCCGTCGATTATTATGCAAGTTGGATGTTGCCACAAGCTTTAAGGAAGGGGTGTTAGAGCTGGTGTCCATGCCCAACATGAAGAAGGCCTGACCGGAGTTTCTTAAGGATGTGGCAGACTTGGCCCAATTGTTTATTTTTATTAGGGATAGTGATGTATTTTATTAAGTTATTTTATTGCCTATTCATTGTAAATATAAGTACCATTATTGAGGTTCGTATGGAAGGTTTGGACCTTTTTTAATACAACTCTTCACTTCCTCTCTTCTCTCTCTTTCTAACTTCTCGTCTAGGGCTTTCTTTGAATTGATTTCCGATTCTCTTCGATTCTCGGAAGTAGAACAATTTGACATGCCAAAGCATGTTTTTCACTTCATCCGGACATTTCAAGAAAAGGAAAAAGAAAGAACTCAGATTTAGCAAAGATTTCCGGATGCACTTTTAATTAACGATTCATGACATATTGAGGGGTGTCAAAGACAAAAAGTCATATCTTTTTTACTACTTTTTTCCTTTGTGTCAAAACATGAAAACGTAAACACCCTTGTATTGCCCTCTTCTTTTTCTTTCTATGTGTTGAATGACAAGATGGGTTGCTCTGATGGTAAGCACCCTCCACTTCCAACCTAGAAGGTTGTGAGTTCGAGTCACCCCAAGAGCAAGGTGGGAGTTCTTGGAGGGAAGGATGCCGAGGGTCTATTGGAAACAGCCTCTCTACCCTAGGGTAGGGGTAAGGTCTGCGTACACACTACCATCCCCAGACCCCACTTGTGGGATTATACTGGGTTGTTGTTGTTGTTGTTGTGTTGGATGACATCCTCTCTTCTTTTTTCTCTGTCCTTTCAACCACAGACATCATGAACATTCCAATAGTATAAATCTTCTAAACCAAATATGCCCATCTATTTAAAGCAAGATCCACGGGGTACCAGTATATTTTAACAATTTCTAAGTGACACATACGGATATCAGTATATCACACATCCAAGGAAGAGATATATGGAAAAACGAAAAGGAATGTTACTGCAAGACAAGTGCTTTGACAGTGAGAGGCTTAATTTCTCTTATTGGTAGAAAAGCCAGAATTGGAGTATGTTCAATCTGTTGAGACAAAACACAGGGGGGGAGGGG